>VSMD01111781.1:0-50888 GCA_008750895.1 Mirza zaza | reverse complement strand
TATCAGTCTTATGTAATATAAATTCATGGTATTTTATTTTTATACAACATAAAAACTCCTGCATTCTAACCTTCTTCCTTACACTAATTTATTACTGCTTTATTTATATACAGATAACCTTTTAAAAACCATATTTTTCATTCTTGCCCACCAACCATTTTTTTTTCTTTCAAAAATAAAGTTTCTTAGAACCTGACAAAATGGAAACTTATGGTAATGTTTCTTCTGGGAGACATCAAAAAATTCTACACCATAGAGTATCAGTGATGTAGCCAAATGAAGAACATTTATAAAAGTCTTTCAGTAATTGGGTTTCTTTGCCTTGTATCTGTGGTATAGTGAGTGTACCTATTTATAACGGGCTTCTGAAATCTTCAAATTGTTGTAAACTCAAATAAGTATAAAATTTAAGAAATGGTTACCCAGCCTGTCATGTTTACTTCTTGATGAACTAAAGAACATCAAACCTGTGTGGACGTCTCCCAAAAGAGACTGGGGTAATTTATGTATATATGTTGTATTTATGTAGTATAATAAATTGGTATTTGACCATACCTAGACCTCCAATCCATTGCTTTACCACTTTTTGACTGCTAAGTACTCTCCTCATTTCCTCATTCCTCTCATTATCCAGCTTAGATTGCCAAGTTCACCAATCCATACCGTGTTTCCCCGAAAATAAGATAGGGTCTTATATTTATTTTTCCTCAGGAAGACACCCTAGGGCTTATTTTCAGGGGATGTGTTATTTTCCCCTCAAAGCCTTAGCTTGCAGCACGCACAGGATGCCCGGGACCTGACCGGGGGAGCCAACCTTGTTGGTGGGGCAGCCTGCACCTTTCCAGTCACCTCTGGGATAGTAGCTGTCACGATGGGGCAGATGAGAAGGGCTGTTCTCTTCTTTACTGTTCTGCAACGAAAAGCATGGGTTGTGCAGATACGCTGTGTAGCCACGCCCATCACTAGGTCTTATTTTCAGTCTTATTTTCGGGGTAGGGCTTATATTGCGCAAATGCTTAGATATCCAGCTAGGGCTTATTTTATGGGTAGGTCTTATTTTCAGGTAAACGTGGTACATCCGCAACTGCCTCCTTCATACTGGCGGGACAGAACACCAGCTCCCGTCTCTACATACAGCTCTCTGTCTCTGTTTTGCCTGTATCTGAGCAGCTAAATATGGCTCTAGAAAAACACACGACTGCTCTCATAGATCTTTAAATGTATAACCTCAAATATCAAGTTAACTCTCAATTGCCCAGCAGCCTACTGTATTTCTCTCATGACTTCATTTTTTCTAGGAGATCAGGCTTTTGTCCCCACCACTTCACTGAAAGTATGCCTGTTGTCAAGCAGTTCCTGTTTTTAGCAATTCCATGAAAGAAAGTTGGATTGGAGGACTCTAAAAGAATTCAGGATCTAGTCTATTCTATACATAGATAACAAGAACTTGGAACAATGCACAGAGCTACAATCTAGTAACAGAGGTATTACGACTTTTCTTTAGAAAACATAACTTTTTCTGTCTACATTGAACACATTAGGAATCTTAGATTTAAAAACCTCTTGAGCCTAAGAAGCCAAACTAAGGAAAACTTTATTATTTTTCGTTTTGTTTTTTTGAGACAGAGTCTTGCTTTGTTGCCCAGGCTAGAGTGAGTGCCGTGGCGTCAGCCTAGCTCACAGCAACCTCAAACTCCTGGGCTCAAGTGATCCTTCTGCCTTAGCCTCCCGAGTAGCTGGGACTACAGGCATGCGCCACCATGCCTGCCTAATTTTTTCTATATATATTAGTTGGCCAATTAATTTCTATTTATAGTAGAGACGGGGTCTTGCTCTTGCTGGTTTTGAACACCTGACCTCGAGCAATCCGCCTGCCTCGGCCTCCTAGAGTGCTAGGATTACAGGCGCGAGCCACCGCACCCAGCCTAAGGAAAACTTTAGATTTTACCTACAGTCTTAAGGTTCTTGAGACTGCCAGGGAGTGACAGTTTTTATTTACTCCTATAAGCCTGGGAACTCTTGAATCCAGGCATTCTATGCACATTCTCAAATATGATATTTCAGTCAAAGCCTTGATAATATAACCAATTTTGAAATTTTATTCTGTTATAAAAGAAATTTTAATTGACCTTACACAAATAACCATATTGTCATAAGAATACTCATGAATAGCTCCCAAATTTTGAAGGCATCAAGTAGGCAGAAAAAACAAATGTTTCCACCTTTATTCACAAAAGTATACTTTACCAAATTGCTATAAACTATAGATAGTTTAAGAGAAAAAATTTTCTTAAATCTGGAAAATAAAGTATTTAAGAACCAATAATCTTTCACATAAAAGTCCTAAAAACAAACATTATTGGTTACTTAAACTCATATAATTAATTTTTGTTTTGCTTGATCTTGATTACTGGTTTTATAAACCCATCAGTTTCTTCATTACAATTGTGAAAAAATTTTATTGAGTCTGCTGATCTTATTATTAGAAATCTATATTTAAGAGTACTTGTTAGAATATTTTTCATGAATCTGATTGCAAATGCTTTTACAGAAAAATCAAAATAATAACTGTGGATGACATTTAAAACAGACATGGTTGAAATCTGATAGAAATTCATTATAATCAGCAATCAGCAAGGAAATTTGGTTATTTTTATGGCATACAATATAATAACCACAATTATAACTGATACTGTATTAGTTATAAGAGGTTTACATAATTTTGGGACATTCATATCAATAATGTATCCATAAATGAAAGAAAACCTAGCATCACTAATCATTTAATAATACATCCCATACAATTTACTAAACAATCCTAATTATTTAATATTGCTGTAAGATGAGAGATACATCCTTTGAGGCTTCTCCAGTGGCTCAACTAGAAAATCCCAAAGTTAATTCTAGGTCAAAAACAATTAATTTAGAATTTTGATCCTGGCCAAAGATGAAGCCTGCCAAAGATATCAAAAGTTTCAAAACACTTGATCAAAACAGGACTAGAAGTCACTGTGAAATAATATTTATTTAACTAGTAGGATAATCAAATGATTTCAAAAGCAATACAGAAGTTTTCATAGATATAAACAAAGAACAAAAACAAACAAAAAAAACCCTTAACCCTTTCAGAGCTCAATTTTTCTAAGTAATAAAAAAACCTAATAAAGACAATGCGGGAAATTATCTTGATATTATAAAATATAAAATCATTTTTTAGGCCAGTTACCGAAAAGATAAAGAAAAGCCTCCTGCAGTATGGTTGCTTCTCTATATGGGAAACCCATTTAGATAACCTGGAAGTAAAACCTGATGAAAAGGATACCTGAATTTAATCAAAGGAAGAGTAGTCCAAGGTTATGAGTGTACACCATATTATAGAGGAATAGAAACAAGAAAATTAGTACCGGCCGAGCATGGTGGCTCATGCCTGTAATCCTAGCACTCTGGGAGGCCAAGGTGGGTGGGTTGTTTGAGCTCAGGAGTTCGAGAGCAGCCTGAGCAAGAGTGAGACCCTGTCTCTACTATAAATAGAAAGAAATTACTTGGACAGCTAAAAATATATAGAAAAAATTAGTCGGGCATGGTGGCGCATGCCTGTAGTCCCAGCTACTCTGGAGGCTGACAGAGGAAGATCGCTTGAGCCCAGGAGTTTGAGGTTGCTGTGAGCTGGGCTGACAACACAGCACTCTAGCCCGGGCAACAGAGTGAGACTCTGTCGAAAGAAAGAGAGAGAGAGAGAGAGAGAGAGGGAGGAAGGGAGGGAAGGGAAAGAAAGAAAGAAAGAGAGAGAGAGAGAAAGAAAGAAGAAAGAAAGAAAGAGAGAGAGAGAAAGAAAGAAGAAAGAAAGAAAGAAAAAGAAAGAAAGAAAGAAAGAAAGAAAGAAAGAAAAAGAAAGAAAGAAAGAAAGAAAGAAAGAAAGAAAGAAAGAAAGAAAGAAAGAAAGAAAGAAAGAAAGAAAGAAAGAAAGAAAGAAAGAAAGAAAGAAAGAAAAAAAGTACCTTCAGGAGGGGAATACATGTACATGGCTCTTAGTAATAGCATGGGAAGTTTCCTTGTTACATGGAACAATTCAGACACGTCAAGAAAAGCCAAGAATACAGAATAAAGTATAGGACAAAGCAAAAAGTCTAAGCATGTCATCAAGGGTCTGTGTAAGTCATGATAAGGTTTGTGAAGGATGAATTTATGAAGGGAATTTTTTGTGTGATCAAGTTGGCTACAATTGGAAGGGAATTATTTATAAGTATTTCTAAAGATTGAGCTTTTTTCCATATCTGTATTTCCAAATGCCTGGTGGACAACACCATTTGAATGACTACCAGGTATCTCCAACATTTGAACACTCTCATCCACCTTGACCTAATTGAAATCTATAGACCACTATATCCAATAACTACAGAACACACATTAAGGGATGATTTTCTTAATGTATAAAGAACTTCTACAAATTAGCGAAAAAAGACCAACAATCCAACAGTAAAATACCAAAGGAGATATTGTTTATAAAAAAAAAATAGAAGTTTACTACCACTCAAAAGAAATGCTAATTAAAATCATACTGAGATACTACTTCTTACCTATCAGACTGGCAAAACCAAAATTGGGTAAAACATCCTTTTGGCAAGGCTGTAGGGAGACAGACAAAATTGCTGGCAGTAGAAGAGAACGATAAAAGCTCTATAGAGGGGAATCTGGCTGTGTATGACAAAGTTGCAAACGCTCTAATCCCACCATTATCACCCTTAGAACCGGGCAAGAGAAGGCGCTGCCCTAGGCTCTCTGCCGCATGATTTACAGCAGTGGGCCAACCAGTGGGCCAAATCCAGTTTGCTGCTTTATAAAATGTATAAATAAAGTTTTATTAGAATGCATCCATTTACATATGGTCTATGACTACTTTTCCACTACACAGAATTGAGTAACTTCAAAAAAAAAGACCATAGAGCTTGCAAAGCATAAAGTATTTACTATCTGTTCTTTTAAACACGCAAAAATGCACCCACCCCTTCTTTAGAGTGAATTCCTCAAATTTTATTTCTAAGTCTCCCTCTGGTACCCAGACTAGCTAGGGTCAGCAGTGCCATCTGGGTGGATACTTCAACCTGAAACTGGTCCTTTATGATCTCCAATTGCCAGAAACACCCATTAATACCTCACAGTTTCATAAGTCACCATCCAAAGCCAGGGACTGGCCAGAGCTGGTAGTGGGTGCCAGTTCCTGTTTCTCCCCTTCAGGGTCCTTAACTCTTTACCTTCTTGCATGGGGTGAACCAGATACAAAAGACTCATGGCTACGGGGTAGTTCCAGGATGCCTCAGCCAGCCCTGGTTCTAGGATGGCAATCTGGTGAACTGCTTACTCCTATTGGACAGAATGGTGCTGACATATTGATTTGGGATGATTCTTAGGTCAGACACAGGATAAGTGCAGAGCTGTGGGCCACTAATAGTTAACCATAGTTAACCCTTGGACGTGAGCCTCAGCTCTGTTTTGTCGGCATTCTGACCGTGGCATTGTCTCTGGTCTGGAGCATCTGAAGGTGCAGGGTGGTGGCAGGTATACTTTACCCTGTGCATCCCCGGCGACTGGCACTCAAGAAGGTCTCCCTACCCCTCTGTAGGCTCTAGGTCACATGTCAGGTAGTCCTCTGGGGTGGCCGCCCCCTTCTCTTCCAAAGGCATTCAAGACTCCTGCTCCACGATTGGCCCTTCCTATTGGTGTCCTTCTTGCCCCCAGTTGATGTGGCGATGTTGAGCTTTCTCAGGTCAGTCTTAAGTGGTGCTGGACAGGGAACAGGCACTCACTGGGTGGATGGGACAATCCTCACCCTGCTCCTGGGCCTCTTGCCTACTCACCCCACTAGTGACAGCATGTGGAAGGCAGGGATGCAGTCACCTTTGAAAGAGATCACGAGTTAGGAATGCAGTAATCACAGCCCAAAAGTTCAAGAGAAGACATGGTTGGAAGATTTGTTGTTCTACATTTACACTATGAAATCCCAAATGGCAAATTTAACATGACTGAAAAACAAATTATCATTTATATTTTCCTGCATATGCCAGGTAAGACTAGTCTTTACAAAGCACGGTTAACAACACTTGAGAGACTCATTGGAAGCCAGTTTTACTGGGGCAAGATGAATGATGCAACACCATGAGTGATGATGTAAGCAGCATTAAATAAATGGTATTAGGGAACTGCAGAGGCAAGAAAACCTGTACTGTTTCAATACAAATAGGTCCTGAAGAGCCACGGCATTGCAAGTAATAGCAGTGCTGGTATCTTTTTCTTGCAGTGGAAGATATAAAATTAGCCAGAAATGACACATTTGACAATAAAGAAAAAACACAAAAAGATGATGTCTGGACACTATGAAGAATCTTCATTCATATTTATTAGGCTATAATCAAATGTGTAAGTGCCTTTTTTCTACCCGTTATATTAGATCTTCATTGATAAATTGCTATACTTCAAATGGGTTCAAGAATTTTGCAAAACAATTTAAAGTCAACTTAGTTATGAGGACAGAAGTGCTGCAAAGAATATTTGCCTAGAGCTCTATATGTCCTAGGGGCCACGCTGCATCCAACTTTTTGGTATCTATTCTACAGCTATTCCCAAACATATTTGTAATGGAATAATTCAAAGTTATTTATTATAGCTTTGTTCATAATAGCAAAAGGTAAGAAAGCAACCAGGAGTCCTAGTGGAATGAAATGTGGTACATCCATACCATGGAACATTATGCAACTGGGAGACAAAAGGAATAGGAAATAAGAAATGTCTTTACAAACAGATATAATGAGAGTTCCAGGATATATAGTTACAGGGAAAAAGCAAGACATGAAACAGTATATAAAATATTCTCCCTTTTAAGAATATTTCTCTCATTGGGAAATAAACATTTAAGAAACACTGGAAGAAAAATGGAAACTAAGAAAAATGGTTACTTATAGGGGACAACAAGCAATAAGGTACATGTAGACAGGGACGGGGACAAGACTTGTCAGTGTATGCTTTACAGATTATTTTGATTTTTTTGAACCCTGTACATGTATGATTAATACTTATTCAAAAATAATTTAGTACTTTTATTTTTAAAGAAAAATATATTCTTTGACCTATTGATCCCACTTACAGAAATCCATCCTAAGATAATAATCAGAATATATATTGCAGCAATTTTCAGCTTGAAAATAGACTTAAAGTTAAAAATAAATTAGAATAGATAATAATATAGTTAGCAAATTTATATTTTAAAGATCCTTTGATGAGTTAGAAAAATATTCATAATATAATGTGTGAAAAGCACTGAATATAAAACTATATATGAAATGATACCAATTTTAAAACAGCAAAATATTTTAGATGTTTTTCTCTGGATGATGTGATTATAGATATTTTTTCTTTTTAAAACACTTTTGTGTTGTCCAAATTTTCATCCGTGAATGCATTACTTTTGTATTTATTTTTTGAATTGCTTAATAATTACAACTTTTCCAGATAATAGATTAAATTAGTAGTTAATCATTGTTTTGGCTTTTTAAAATTAAAAGATTGATTTTGTTCTGTTGATTAATGAGCACCTAATGTGTAAAAAAAGTGAACGCCTTTTTTATTTTTGTAGGCAAGGGAAGGTATTCCGTGGAAATGGGAACATTTTAGTACTTCATGACACTGGGGTATTAGTAAGAAGAAATAGTGGATAAATGTGGGCCTAGAAGAAGAACATTTTTCTCCCTATCATCTGCTCTTTAGACATGGGCTTCAAACTTTGGGTAATTCCCACAAACAACCTTTTCTGATTTTTCTCCCAGATCACACCAAATTCCAGGGGTTTGGCACGAAACCCTTCATGCCTGGCTTATTACAAATCCACACCGTCCGATCCACAAACTGCACAGAGGGCAGGTTCAGAACTCTTTCCCCACTCTTCTTTCCCACCCCGTCCGCAGCACGTGGTCCTGACTCCCCAGGGAGAAGGGCGAGGCCTCCAGCACAGCTTTCCCAGTACTTCCGTGTCCCTCCCTTGACATCTCTGTCTTGTGTCAAGCTCACCCTCATCCCTTTATACCACATCGGCCCATACTTCCGCCCTTCAGCACCAAGGGCCTGTTTTCTGCTCCATAACAGGCATGAGCCTCCCCTGGAGGGAAAAGCCTCCATCTAACTTTGCCCGCACCATTCGACTCTTCTCCTCTTTAATCGCCAGCTCTCCTCCTGCAGGAGATTCCTGCCTCCTCCTCTTCCGCACCCCATTCCCTCTCTGCTTAGCACCTGACAGCCCGTGGCCCAACGTAACCGCAAGGGGAGCCAGGAAATGGGGTCCTCGTGGGTGCCCAGGAAGAGGAAAAGGACATGGAATTTAGTTGAACACATGGCATTTGCCTCCACCGCAAGACTTAAGACATTTTATTTGGATATTCGAGGAAGACATGATGCAGAAGGCTGAAGGGCTTGCGGCTATTTGGGGAACACCAGACAGAGAAACCCACAGAGCTAACAGACTCAGTCCCTGAGTCACCAATTCCACCTGCTCACTGCAGAAAATCTAATTGACTCATCTTGCCTCTGGCTTCTGACCAGCTGTGCCAAGTTAGGGGGCAGGGATCACATGGTAATTGGATTGGCTGTCCCAGGGCTGTAAGTGCTCTCAGAGAGGAGCCAGCAGAGGAGGAAGGATTAGCATCTCTGGAGCACGCACCAAGCCAAAGGGCAGACCACAGGAGAGGTGACCTGAAAGGTTATTTCATGAACTGCTCAGAATAGACCAGAAACAACTTTGCCTTACACTTTACAGTACTGTATCTAGGTGCTTTCAGGAAAGTAAAAGTTACAAAGTTAAGTAATATAAAGAGATAATAAAAACCTAAAGGCAGCCTACAAACACACACACACATATACACACAAAGAGGAAGGGGGTGCAGAGAGAGAGAGAGAGAATAGAAAATATGTGGAAAGTGTTTCCTCAAACAGTGAATGATTTTTAAGAACATAAATCTCTTCTTAGGTTGTTTAGGAAATAGTACACTCTTAGAGTGAATCTTTTCTGCCCCTTGGATCAAAATGACAGTGTCTATAGGCCAAAACCAGAGACCGGACCCAGCTTCACACCTATTTGTGAGAATGAAAAATAATGGATTCAATCTGAATCTTGATGCAGTTACCCTATATTCCACAAGCCACTCTGGACCTGGGATTGGGCAGATAGCGAAGTCCCACCGAGGTTCAGCCTTCTTCATGGCCGTGGTAAAACTAAAGTCTAAAAGCTGATTTCCAGAAGAGTTTTCTTTTGCCCAAAGGCAGCAGTAAGGTGGTTCGGGGATGTAGGTCTCCTCCATCTTGGCGTTCTTTTTTTTTTTTTTTTTTTTTGAGACAGAGTTTCACTTTATTGCTCAGGCTAGAGTGAGTGCCGTGGCGTCAGCCTAGCTCACAGCAACCTCAAACTCCTGGGCTCAAGCAACCCTGCTGCCTCAGCCTCCCAAGTAGCTGGGACTACAGGCATGTGCCACCATGCCCGGCTAATTTTTTCTATATATATTAGTTGGCCAATTAATTTCTTTCTATTTATAGTAGAGATGGGGTCTCGCTCTTGCTCAGGCTGGTCTCGAACTCCTGAGCTCAAACGATCCGCCCACCTCGGCCTCCCAGAGAGCTAGGATTACAGGCGTGAGCCACCGCGCCCGGCCTATCTTGGCGTTCTATTTGTTCTATTTCTCATAGTGAATCAACAGTTGATGCTTTTTATCAGTCAGTGGATCATTAGCATCATACATGTAATTGTGTGATCATCAAATGCAGACTTGACTTAATGATTTGCACACAATGGGGTATTTCATATAAAGCCCCAGGTGGGTAGCTTAAACTAAGTACTGCCTTGGCTTTGTTACCTAGTTCTTTCTTCTTGAAAAGACATCCTGTGAATATGAAACTCTGTTGCTGTAGCTATAAATAAATATGCGTGATGCATTCATTGCAAAGTGTTTTTAAGAAATTATTACTTGCATTTTGATTCTCTGGTACCTTAATGTTTTCTGCTAATAGCATTTCAGAAGTTGAATATAACAAAACGTGAAATGCCTGTTTATAGAGTGAATAGCTCATGATAGATGCTAATTGGATTTGGCATACTCTTGTGATTTCATATGACTTAATATTAAAGAGACAGTTTTAGAAGGCCCCAATGCAAGCTGATCTAGACCATGAGTGAAGTTAACAGGTTTTAATTAAGTGCCATATGTGAAACCACTTCTGCTTTTAACACTGAAAGGAGTTCAAAAGGATAAAATACGGTACTTCTAGTGTTCACAATAAATCATAAGTGAGAGGGCCAAAGATTTATACATGAGAAAATTTATCAGAGTTATTGGTAAGAGTAAAAAGTGTAAACAAACTGAATGTCCAAAAATATAGATGGTTAAAAAATTATGGTATATATTGCAAGGTATATGTATAATATATATCATCGTGTACAATCATATTTTCCAAAACCATTTAATGACATGGGGAAAATTCGGCATGTGCAATTTGTTTTCACTCTGGATTGTCCTCCACCATCCCCCACCCAGGGATTAGAGAGAAGCAGAAAAAGTCACTTGGGTTTATCAATTTTCCTGGTGAATCAAAGCAAAGAAACTGCAATGTGACCCAGACTGGGAGAAGCAAATGCCTCAGGAAGGAAATGAATCCTCACAAAAGTCAGGTATATAACTTCGGACCTTATTTAAGGGAAAATAGCATTAGAACTCACCATTCCCATCTCAAGCCCACAAGCCAGAGTCTGGTCCCTGGGACCCCCGCTCACTGGTGATGGAGTCGGCAGAAACTGCAAAGGGGACAGCAGCCACTGAGCGCCCACAGGCTGCGGGATTTAGGAGCAGGAGGTAGTGAGCTCTGTCTACCTCGGTAAGTGGCAGTGTGCTCAAGGGAAGGGAGGAGGCTGGGGAGAAGGGAGGAGTGGGAAGAATTAGGATATAGATGAGGGCCACCTGGCTCAGCCCTTAAGGCCTAGCCAGTGTTTCTCACTGTGTTCATTAGAGTTACCTGAATCCCTAAAAGAAACGCAGACAACTGGAGGTCCACTTCAGCCTGGGCCCCCAAGGGCCCTGGTACAGAAGGAAACAGTGGTACAGCACAAGTACAGCACGTAAAGGATGCTACTAATCAGCTCCTGCCCCGCCCCATTCAGTATGACTTTGTCACAACCGCTGAATGATTCACTGGAGGGCTTTGGAAGGCTGCTGTGCTCACCACCATACCACCAGCACTAAGGGCTTCGATTCTGTATTGTAAGTACACAATACAGAATACTCTATTGTTGTAACTGTGGTATATAAATCACTTATATCTTCAGTAGGAAAACTAAAAGACAAACCCATCAAAAATAACTATAACAACTTTTTGAGAGATAGTATAAAAGATATGGATGGAAACAAAAAGTTAAAAAAGTTGGGGGAATGGAGTTAAAGGGTAGAATTTCTGTTAGATTTCTCTTTGGTTTTTTGTTTGTTTGTAAGCAGAGTTACCATATGCTTAAAACAATTGGTTAAAAATAAACATTTTTTTTGCAAGCCACATGGTAACCTCAAAAAAACCTGCAATAGATATTAAAAAATAAAAAGCAAGAAATTAAAACACACCACCAGAGAAAATCACTTTTAACAAAGTAAAACAGGAGGGAAGGAAGAAAGAGAAGACCACAAAACAACCAGAAATCAAATGACAACATGGCAGTAGTCAGTCCTCACCTATCAATAACAACATTAAACGTGAATGGACTAAAATCTCTAATCCAAAGACATAGACTGGCTGAATAGATTGGATAAAAAAAAAAAAAAAACAAGAGCCAACTATATTCTGTCTGCAAGAAACCCACTTCACCTATAAAGACACAGACTGAAAATAAAGGGATGGAAAAAGATATTCCATGCAAATGGAAGCCAAAAAGGAGCAGAAGTAGCAATACTTCTATCAGATAAAATAGATTTCAAGACAAAACTCTAAAAAGAGACAAATAAGGTCATTATATAATGATAAAGGGATAAAGTCAGCAAGAGGATATAACAGTTCTAAATATGTATGCATCCAGGCCAGGTGTGGTGGCACACACCTGTAATACTAGCATTTGGGAGGCTGAGACAGGAGGATCACTTGAGGCCAGGAGTTCCAGATCACCTTGAGCAAGAGTGAAACTCCATCTCTACACAAAATAGAAAAATTAGTCAATCCTGTTATTGAGAGAATCTGATGCATTTCTCAGTTTGTCAATTTGAATTCTTCAGCTCCAGAATTTCTGCTTGATTTATTTTATTATTTTAATCTCTGATAAATTTCCCCAATAAGCTTCTGAATTCCTTCTCTGTGTTGTCTTAAAGTTTATTGAGCTTCTTCCAGGACAGCTATTTTGAATTCCTCATCTGAAAGATCACATATCTACGTTACTCTGGGATTGGTCACTGGTACCTTATTTATTTGTTTGGTGAGGTCATGTTTTCCTGGGTGTTCTTAATGGTCATGGATGTTCGCCAATGTCTGGGCATTGAAGAGTTAGGCATTTATTTTATCTTCACTGTTCTGGCTTATTTGAACCCCTCCTTCTTGAGAAGTCTTTTCAGATATTCAAAGGGAATTGAGTGTTGTGATCTCAGCCTCTGGCCACTGCAGCTGTATCAGCAGCGGGGATGCCCCAAGCCTAGAAATGCAGGGACTCTTGCAGACTCCTGGTGGGACTGCCTGGGTGAGCATGGGTAAGATATGGGAGAATCCCCTGGCTTACCAGGCAAAGTCTCTCACTCTCTGTGGTGGGCCGCTGGAGTTGGGGAAGGAGTGACGTGGGCTGTCCCTTACAGCCACCGGCCCAGGTGAAGCCTGAAGCCAGCCCAGTCTCACCCAAAGCCAGAGGTGCCTGGCTACCTCTGATGTTCATTCAAAGCCCAAGGGCTCTTTAGTCAGCAGGTGGTGAGTCCTGCCAGGACTGGGTCCTTCCCTTCAGGGCAGTATGTTTCCTTCCGGCTCAGGCTGGGTCCAGAAATGCCTTCCAGGAACTAAAGTCTGGACTCAGGGGCTTCAGGAGTCTGTTTGGTACTTTATTTTACCGTAGCTGAGCTGGTACCCAAGTTGCAAAACAAAACCCTCTGAACTTTCCCCTTTCATTTCCCCAAGTGGATGAAGATTCCCTGAGCCATGCTGCCTATAGTTGGGGGAGGTGTGACACAGGCACTGGCTTAGCTGCCACCCCTGGTGTCTCACTGGGTCACGTGCGTCCAAATTCCATTGGCTCTGAGACAGAACAGCTGCAGGAATTGCCCAAGGACTGCAGCCTTTGTGACCTGGCTGCCTTATGAATTTTGTCCAGGCCCCAGGCCACTGTTTGTCAGCCAGTGATAGGGCTAGCTAGAACTCGGGTTTGGGGGTGGAGGATTTCCCTCTGGCCCGGCTGGTCTAAATGTTCCCTCTATGGGCAGTGGCAGAATTTTGCCCTGTGCTGTGTTCCCCTGTGCCAGGGTGGCCTTGAGTGTCAATGCTAAGTCCCACAATCACTTCCCTGGGCACATAGATTCTCTCTCCACTTGGAGAATCCACATAGATTCTCTCTCTCTTCCACTGCCAGGGTATGGGGGTAGGGAGATGGTGTAGGCAATGCAAGACTGTCTTTTCTGCCCACTTCAGTGCCTCTTTCCTTGATACCATATTAAAACCAGGTAGTATGATAGCTCACCTGAGTTTTGGTTCTTCTGCAGGTGCTTGCTTGTGTGGATAGTTGTTGAATTTGGTGTTGGTAACCGGGTACATGCCAGGTGCGGTGTACCCCCAGAATCTATAGGTAATACAATCTTTATTTCCATGTTGTGTTCTCCTAATCATCAAAGAGTGCTCTCCGTCTTAAAGATCCTAAATTAAAACAATGAGGCAACACCAATAGGGTTGATTTCGAGTTTGAATGAAAAGATCCTATGAATTATTTCACATGAGAAAGAATTGAGACTTTTTGGTCATTTATCCAGAGGCTAAATTCAGATTAAGAAGCTTTATTAAGCCCCAACGATGAATGTGGGCAAAGGAAAATGTGGTTCGCGGCCTAAGAGGAATCAGCACATTAACCATCCTGCAGGAACTTAAAACAATTCTGTGTGGGTTAATGGGTACAATTAACACCAAAATTAGACACCATATGTAAGTAATTGAGGCTATTTAACACAGTTATTGACTGTACAAATTTCTGGACTGTGGATCAGGCAGTCTCACAATTCATTAGAGAACGTAATTAGCAAGACTTTATTGGACTTCATTATTGGCTCCAGAGCAGATTTGTATGGGAAACACCTTGGCGGGCAGTTTTCTGAGAAGAATGCCTAAGTGACCATCATTTCAATGCCAGGTTTTAAGTGGGCAATTATGTATTTTCAGATACAAATTCAGTCTACCAAATTAAACTCAACTTCCACAATATCCTTTCTCCCTACTTCTCTCCAATCTTCAGTGGCCCTCCTCTTCCCGGCCACATTAAATGGATTCTTCTGCCTAACGAACAAGGTCCTTCATAATCTCCCTACCACTTGTTTCATTTTGACGCGTGCTTTGGCTGGTGTCAGGGCTGACCACTTCATTATCCGTCGTATGGACTCAGCTCATTTCCTCCTATCTCCAAACTTTTTCCATGGTTGACACCTGTCAATCACTGGACAAAGTTGCATTTGTTAAGAAAAAGGGAACCAGAGGTAGGTAACTGTATGGTAGAGAGAAGGAGAAGGGATAACAGTTGAATATGTAAGGAGGGCTGGTGTGGTTTGAATGCATCCCTCAAAGGTCATGTGTTGAAAACTTAATCCCCCGTGCAATCATGTTGGGAGGTGGGGCCTAAAAAGAAGTGATTAGGTCATGAGGGCCCTGCCCTTATAAATGGATTAAAGCAGCTATTGTGGGAATGGGCTAGTTATCGCGGTGGGTTGTTACCAAAGCAGGTTTGGCTTCCTCTGGCTGTCTTGCTCTAGCCCGCTTTTGCCCCTGCACCTTGGTGATGGGATGATGCAGCAGGCAAGGCCCCTGCCAGATGTAGTGCCATGCTCTTGGACTTCCCAGCTTGCAGAACCACAAGCCTCGTAAATTCCTGTTTGTTATAAATTACCCATTGTGTGGGTTCTGTTATAACAACATGAAACGAACTAAGACAAGGGTAGTCATGGTAAAAAGCTTTCCTGGAATGCAATCAGACTGACCCTTTGAGCAATAGTTTTCAGCTCTAGCTGACCATTAGAATCACCTTGGAAGGTGTTAAAAATACTGCCACCTGGTTCTATACCCAGAGATTCTGATTTAATGGCCTTGAGGTAGGACCTGGGCATTTAAATGTTTCGAGGTCTCCAGGTGATTCTAAAGTACGGCCAGGTTAACAGCCACTCTTTAAGAGCAGTGCTTCTCAAACTTTGATGTGTGTATAAATCAGCGGCAGATTTTGTTACAATGAAGATTCTGGTTCCATAGGCCTTGGGGTGAGGCTTGAAATGCTGCCTTTCTAGGAAGTTCTCAGGCGATGCGATGCTGCTGGTCTGTGGACCACACAACGAATGGCAAGGCTGCATTGGTGAAGTTGGGATAGGACATGCAGACTAAAATCATTCTGGATCCAAAAAGAAGTTCAGATAAGCCGTAACTGCTGTTGTGCTGAGCTTGTACAGAACAGGATAATGATGATGGTAATGATAACTCTATAGCTGCATAAATATAACTCAAGTTTCTCCAGACCGCCCCAATCTCTGAGTGCAAATAAAGTCTCATGTTTACAGTATGTTTACAGCAATTACCCGAATTTCTCCTGCTCATTACTCTCTTTGCATATCACAGAAACACTAGCTTCCCCTCTTGAAGCCTCTCTCAGTTATTTCTAGGTGTCTACAAGGATCTCTTCACTTTGACAAGAGTCCTCTCAGGGTCTCCAGCTCAGGATCAAGTTTGTTCACGCCCAAAGCTCAAGACACCACTGGGAAGGGGCGTTCCTGCCATTAGTGCCATACCTGCCCTGATGGCCCTGGGGTCTACTCCAAAGGCACCGTGTCCCAGTGTCCCTTGAGAGGCCAGAGCAGGGCTCCTTTCTGAGCCGAACCCACGGCACGTCCCACACAGCAGTGGGAGATCTCAGCAGCTCTCTGTGCTGAAGTCTCTTGGCAAATGGTATCAGATTCTACCTGCAGCCCATCTCCAGGTCTGATCTATAGGCTGGCAGAGAAACAGACACCATATCTGTCTTGGTGCAAGAGGAAGAATACAGATTGGCGCTAAACTGAAAAATCTGTCTTTTGGAATTGAGTTTCTTACCCAAAGAAGTATAGAAATAGAGGCAAGATAGCCAGTGCTCATAAACGCTGTAGGGCAGTGGTTCCAAATTTTCCCGGTTTTTTGAGTGGGAGGATCATCCTTTTTAAATTATTTTAAGACACATCTGGTAATTAAAATGCAAACAGTACGGAGATAAAGTCTTGCCCCCCATTCCTAACCCAACTGCTCAGAGTTAACCCCTTTTGGCGATTTCTGTCTCTAAGTCCTTGCATGGCCACCTAGCTAGTTCTAAACGCTATGCTTACACCTCTGCTTCATGATTTCTTGGTTTTAAGATATATCTACTGATAATCATCGTGGAGGATGAGAAATTTGATTCACTTACACTACCTCATTTTCCAACCCCTCCTCCTGATTTAGTTCCTTTTATTTCTTTAATGATTGCTTCTTCTTTGGGCTACCTTTATAACTTTAAATAATATGCTTAAGCTTCTGTTTCTTGATCCATAATCTTTAGATATTGTTTCTTTACTTATCAACATGTAAGATAAGGAAAGTGGCACCCTGAAATATTCCTCCACTTATTCCTCCCTCTCTTCTTCCCAACTCCTATTAGCTGTGTTATTTTTGTCAAAGTTTATCTAAATGAAAAACAGAGTTTAGAAAGTTATATTTAAGTAAACATTGTTTAATAAAAAACCAAGATGGGTTGACTGAATGCACAGAATAGGAGATCTAAACCTACAGCACTGCCAGTCAAATTCATGCCACTTAAAGGGGATATTCCAACAGTCAAAGTCAAATCAATTTCTTTTAAATGCCATCAAATACTCTGAATTGCACTGTGTTTAGTTTGCTTTGTTTTGGAATCTCTTGTATAGTTCCCCCCACCCCGTCGTCTGATGTTTTAGAATTATCTTCTTTCATAATGACAGAAAAAAAAAATCCTCTCATTAATATCTTCCCACTGTTTAATACATTTTGAATATTGTGCATGAATATAGACTGACTTCTTTCTAATCCATTTTCAAAGAATTTATCTTGGGATTATTTTTTGTTATACTGTTTAATGAGTTTACTGTTCTTGGAGGTCATGTCTTTCTTCAATTTATTTTTTACTTTTTTTTTTTTTTTTTTTTTTGAGACAGAATCTCACTCTGTTACCTGGGCTAGAGTGCCACGGTGTCAGCCTAGCTCACAGCAACCTCAAACTCCTGGGCTCAAGCAATCCTTCTGCCTCAGCCTCCCGAGTAGCTGGGACTACAGGCATGTACCACCATGCCTGGCTAATTTTTTTTTCTATATATTTTTAGTTGGCCAATTAATTTCTTTCTATTTAGAGTAGAGACAGGGTCTGGCTCTTGCTCAGGCTGGTTTTGAACTCCTGACCTTGAGTGATCCTCCCACCTCAGCCTCCCAGAGTGCTAGGATTACAGGCGTGAGCCACCGTGCCCAGCCTTATTTTTTACTTTTGTTGCTATAAATCTGTAAGTTACTTTTTCGGAAAAAGTACTTATACGTTTTTACATGTCCAAAAATAGGTCTTTGCATATCTGAGATTTTGCATGTGTGAGTATATATTATACTAATCTCTAATACTCAATTAAAATTTTGAGTAGTTCTACATTCAAAATAATTTTTCTTCAAAACTTTGAAAGCATTTCTTTACTACTTTCTAGAATTCAGTGTCCCTAAGACGCAGTAGTGGTTAAGAGCACTAAGCCAGTCTGTTGGGTTTGACTTCCACTTCCGCCACTCGCTGGCTGTGTGTCCACGGGTAAGGTCCTTGGTATTCTCATCTGCACAATGGTAATAATAATAACAGTAGCTAACTCATAGGACTATTGTGAGGTTTAAATTAACTAATATATGTCGAGTGCTTAACACAGCTGCTCACACATATGACCCCTAAAAAAAGTATTAGCCATTTCTTTTTACCAATTTCACTATCATCTTTATATTTATCTTCAGTGTTCTGAAATTGCATGATACAATAGTCATTTTGTACTCATCAAACTTGGAACTTGGGAAACCTTTTCAAATATCTTCCATTAGTATTGGGCATTTTTTAAAATACAAAAAAAAAGATTCCATGCCTTCCATTTTCTCTCTTATCCTTTCTAGGATGTCTTAATTAAATTTGGGCCCTCTTGGTTGATCTTATGTGTTTCTTATCTTTCTTTTCTCAGATTTCCCATTTCTTTGTTTTTTTTTTTGTCTTACATTCAGGGAGATTTTCTCATCTATTTCTTCCACACAATTCTTTACATTCTTAATTTCTGCATTTATATCTTTAATTTTCACAACCTACTTCTTGTTCTTTGCTTCTTTTTGTTAGCACTTTGAAGTTTTAAATGAATATGATATCTATCCATATTTCTTTGTGGCTCTTAATTTGATTTATTTTATGATCTCTGATTTCTGCTAAATCATCTCAGTTCCTTCCAGAATCAGAGTGATTTATAGAGGCCTCAAATCTTTTGAACACTCTCTCTATATTTTGATACTTCATGATATCCATTCTATCTTCCTATAAAAGACATTTTTAAAAGATGACATTTTCCAGCTCTCTGTAACTATTAATAGGATATAAACTTTGTTTCTGCCAATCAGCATATCCTTTGAGAACTTTGATCCTACGTTAGCTACCAGAGGAACTGCTAGGACACCTGGCACCTATTTTGCTGGCACTGGGGAAGGCAGAGGCACAGCATCTATGGGGTAGTAGCAGATGGGCCACAGCAGATCTCTTACCAGGCCAGTCTGGGAGATGTTCCTGGAGACTCAGCCTGGAGTTGATTCCTCCAATCCTTTCAAAGATTGTCCAATAATAAATACATTCCTGATGATGATTTTCCAGCCTGGACCTATCCCTCAAATTCCAGATTTTTTTCTTACTGCCTATATGACCTTGCCACACGGACATGCAGTGAATCCCACTACGTGGTATTTGTGCTTGTGGTTAATCCTGGGTGTATTGACTCCCTTCTAATCAATACACTATGGTAGATGTGATGGATGCCACTTCTGAGATTAGGTAATAAAAAAACTGTGCCTTCCGTCTTAGGCGCTCACTCTCTCTAGCTCTCCCTTGGACTCACCTTGTGGAAAACCAACTCCCATATCATCAGGCAGCCCCTCGAAGAAGCCTATGTAGCAAGGGACCAAGGTCTCCCAAAACCACGTGAGTGAGCTGGGAAGCAGAGTGCCTTACTCTCAGTCGAACTTTCAAATGAGACCACAGCCCACACCCCAGGGACTTCGTGAGAGACTTTGAGCCAGAGGTACTCAACTAAACTGCACCTGATTTTGGACTCACAGAAACTGTGAGATAATAAATGTTTGTCTTTCAGCCACTAAGTTTTGTTATGCAGCAATAGATAACACATACAGGTATCATAAATTTAACTTGTCTAGGACCAAACTTCCGATCTTCCACTCTGTCCTCAATTCATTCCTCTCAGAGCCTTCCCTATCCCAATAAATAACTACCCTGTCCTTCCAGTCGGAGCCTTCCTTGACTTTTCTTCCTTGCTCACAACCGATGGCCAATCCATCAGCAGATCCTGTCAACTACATCTTCAAGATATTTCTAAAATCTGACCTTTTTTCATCAACTCCACTACTACCACCCTAGACCCAATCCCTGCCTTCTCTGATAGGGATTATTGCAATGGCATCCTCACTGGTGTCCTGTCTTCTGTTTTTACCCTCTAGAGTCTCTTCCACACAGAGCCAAAGGGATCTGTTTAAAGTCCGATCATTTTGAGCTTTGCTCAAAGCTCTCCAGTGGCTCTCTGTCTCCCTCATAGTACAGACGGTCTTTATAATGACTGGAAAGGCCCTGTGTGGTCTCACCCTACCTCCTACCACTCTTCCCTCTGCTCTCTTCCCAAGCTATCCTGCTGCTCCTCGGACATACCAAGCCGCCTGCCTCATAGTAAGTCTTTAAATATTCATAGTAAGTCTTTAAACTTACTCATAGTAAAGCTCATAGTAAGTCTTTAAATATTCATTGAATAAGTGTACAAATCCAGGTAGAGTGGATACTGTGCTCTGTAGCTAATGCTGTGCACAGGATTCATTGTTTTCTCTGTTCCCCTAGGTTTTTCTCTATTGTGCAGTAGCTTCTCCTTGGATGTCTTATGGTCTTTGGTTGTCCACTTATATTTAATAATGAAATACTCATTTGATTTAGGCTCATTGATTTAGGGAGTTGGCATGATTTTCTCTATCTTTACTGGCCTTTCTTCTGAATGAGAGGGCTGACTATGTCATGTGTATATATCTGTGCATGTGTGTGCATGTAAGGGTGCCAGGCACACCCGGTGGCAGGTGTTACTAAAAGATTTCAATAAAACATGTCCAGGTTAGGAACAGGCAGATATACTGAGTTTCTCTCCCAAATGGCCAAATGGGAATGGTTTTCTCTACTTGAAGGACTCAACCACCACTAGAGGATCCCTAAATCCTAGTTCAATTTTTTTAGAAGCTATTTATCAGGTTCCAGCCTAGGGGCAAATGCCACCATCACGGGTAGGGGTGAGGGAAGCTGATACTTGATGTTTTTCTACAATTTCCATCAACGTCTGCTCTTTGCCCCACACTTACCCTTTGGACCTGCTAACTCTGGAGGCCTCTGGAGGAAAGACTTCTATACTCTGTGTCTTTACCCCACTCACTTCCGTCTGCCTGGTATTCACCAACTAAGGATGCAGATGCCCACTCCCTTTTCTGTTCCCAGCAGTTTTGTGACTTTATTCTCTTTAATCCCCCTTTGTTATCGTTTTGATGGGTTTCCAGGAATAAAAGGTGGTAAACCCAATTGCTCAGTATGTCATCTTCAACCAGAAGACATCTCATTATATTGAAATTTTTATTACTTGCCTTCCCCATTTATACAGTAGTTTTATTTATCTACTTGTCTTTGTTTTCTTTTGCCAGAAGCATTTTGTTTCTGGTATCATGAAATTTTATAACGATAAGCCTCTTGGTGTGGGTGTTTTTTATACATTGTGCTGAGTACACAGAGTCCCTCCTTTCCTTCTGGGAAATATTTTTTGATAATTTCCTCCTCACTGTTTTATCTTCCTGAAATCCCTATTAGTTAGAAATTGTACCTCCTGGCTAGATTTTAATCACCTCTCTCTTTTCTCTTGTTTTCTATCTTTGTACGTTTTTTATCTTCTTTCTGCTGTGAGGTTTCTTCAACTTTATCTCCCTATCTTTCAATTACATTTATTTGTCCTGTGCTATTTTTAATTTTCAAGAGCTCCATCCAATGGATGGAAAAGCCAAACTTGGTGAGGATTTACCAGTCCACCCTCCTTATTCTCGGGTTCAGCATCCGTGGTTTCCACCAACCACAGATCAAAAATATTCAGAAAACAAAAAATAACCCAATACGACAATAAAAATAATACAAATAAAAAATACACTGTAACAACTCTTGTTGTCCCCTGTAGAGAGGCAGAATAGGCAGTGGCTTTACTGTGACCCCAGCTGAGTGTGTGCAAAGTTTCTACATGACCCTCAGATGTAGAAGTACAATTTAAAATTAATAAAATTACCTTGTGCTTTGCTTTTATCACATCTAAATCAGATTCACAAACTAACAAATGGAAATCCCAAGTGACAGGCAGGTGTGAAAAAGAACTCAAAGAAACAGCTGCTTTAAGGAATAATATTGAAAATATATAAAAGCTGTTAATAAATAAAAAAGAAGCCCATATGTGTATTTTAGAAATCCAAAACACTCTTTCCCCGGCTTCTTCACAATCTCTAAGGGTAAATAGATTTTTAAAAAAATTAACCAGATCTGCCTAGATGTCTGCAGACCCTTTAGAAAGCATAAAGAATAAGATGTGGGTTAATGTAAAAGATTCAGTAAGAAATGGCGGTGTTAAAAAGCAAAGTGAAACAAGCAAGAAAGACAGAGCTGAGGCTCAGGAATGTGGCAAAGTGAAAACCGAGGTGAGGAAACAGATTGGATGCAAGAGCAGCTTGAGCAAAACTACTTGGTGGAGCCTTGTGGGGATGGGGAAGGTTCCAGACCTCCTTAGTCCCCACCCACCAGCACCACTGAAGACCAAGGCAGCTCTAGGCGTGTCTCTGTTCCAGCCTGGACTTCTGCATAGGGTTTCATTTGAATCAAGTGTTTGGCAAAGTTTACATGAAGTCTCTTGCATCTGCACAAAAAGCCACTCAATAAAGTGGAAGGTGCATGTGTACGGCCACTTGAATTGAGACCCGAATCACAAAAGGAGGCACTGTGATGCAGGAAAAATGGACAGAGCTTGGGAGAAATGACAGGAACTCAATAAACTGAGCAGAACAAGCAGATCCCAGTGGTGTTTAGGGCTTCAGGGAAAAGTCCAGGGCTAACAAAATCATTGAAGATCGATATTCTAACCCGAATGGCAATCTCGATTCAGCCCCTGGAACAGAATGACAGAAATTCATACACGAGCCACATTCAAAGAAAGTTTCTGGTCGATGTTTGAGACATCAGAATTAAAGACAGGCTCTTTCAAGGATTTAAGAAGAAAGTAAACATTGAGAGATGTGAGAACAAAACAAATTTGGAGTTTACCTCTTCAACTATTGAGAATAAAAAAAGGAAGGTTTTGGGGACTACTTATACAAAGCTAAGGGAAATGGGGTTGTTAGTATTCATGCAGGGCTGGTCAGGTTGACCTTTCACTTGACCTTTAACCTAGCCCAGATTGACCTTTCTTGTATGAGCCAAAATGAGGTTTGTTAGAGGAACTGAAACAATTTGTCAACCCCAAACCCCACAGTGGCAAGAACATCCATGAGAGGTGATGCAGATTTGAACTGGATGAAGTCCCTTCCGAAAGAGAAATTAGCTAGTACATTCGCAGAGGGCATGATTAACAAAGGAACATTAATGTTTATAAATGAGACCATAAAACATGAGAGGCACAAGATACAAACATGACTCTTGAAAAGAGTTCAGATTACTGGGTTAATCGACACACCTGGTATCCATAGCATTCATAGCAGGATCTCAATAATTATGTTTTAAATGAATAAATCAATGTGCCAAGAACTCTGCTAGACACTGGAAATCTGGCAGTAACAACACAGACATGGTTTGTGGAATTGAAAATCCAGTAGATTGAAAGTACAGAATGAAGGGAAATCAAAATGCTACACTTTACTAGAGTAGCTTTGGGAATAAAAAGAAAAAACAAGCTGCAGCAGCAATTTGAAATGTATTTAGGAGGTGGTGAAAAATACAAATGTATCAATTTATATTTAAGTCAAAAATATAACATCCTCTGGAAAAAGAAGACCCACTGTCAGAATTAAGAAAAACATCTAGCAATCTGTTGCTTAAAGAGACACACTTAAAAATGAAAGTCATATGTAAATGAAGAGAGGGGATTAAGCTATGTGAAAAACACAACAAAACGTAATGAGGTCTACAATATAAATACATCATTCCACTTGATACGTCGTCAAGATTGATGAACAGATAGTTTATACAAAAGAAAATTCAGACATTTAATTATCTGATGGGGAAAGGCACAATTTTCCTAGCAATATAAGAAAAAATAATAAATTGAACCATCTTCTAGGCACCATTACTCACAGTTTCAACTAACATAAATAAATTAAAGTGATAAAGTTCAGTGCTAGCAATCAGGAGAAATATTTATTCATACTCCTAGAGGCACTGTAGATGGGTTTTATCTTTCTGGAGACAATAGGAACTATTGCAATGAGAACTATAAAATTGTTCTTATGCTTTGTTCTGGTAACACTAAATCTTAAGGAAACATCCTCTAAAGAAAAAAAACCCATTTATAATAATAATGATTGTATTTGCACTATATAAAATTTATTTTAGATTAGAGAAATAATTAGAAAAAGTATTATTAAAATATTTTTTTTAAAAATTAGAGAGATTAATTAAATAAGCCATAAGATATTGGTTTAATTATGGCTATTAAAACAGGTAGATTTCTGCATCTGACCATAAGGGTATAAGACAGTTCAGAATGAACTTCCCACAATGAAAAATTAGAAAAATGGACAAAATATAGGAAACAACTATTTCCAGACATTGGAGAGCAGGCAGAAATGAACTTTGACCCCTGTGAAAAGGGAACGAAGGAGATGAAGTCTACGTTGCCAAGACTTTCTGTCCGGGGTAATCCCCAGACTGTGGCTCACAGACAGGAAGCCCTCACTGTCTGAGCTGAGGAGATAGACTGAAGTTCTGAAAGGCCCAGGTGGCTAGAATTAGATGCAGAGCATTTACCCACTTTACCCAAGTGAGGAGAGCTCCACTAAGAAAGAGCATCAGAAATTTGGACAGAGGTCCTTTTGAGTCTTTGACAGAATATCAATGAGGGCATGCATAGAGTAAAATCCCACAAGGCCAGATAAGAACAACTTTCAAGAAAAGTACAATTGTTAAAATACTATATGAAAAATCATTCCCAGGAGTTACACAGTGCCAGGAATTATTTGAGTTGCATCTAGCCAGAGTGAAAGGCCCATTGAATATTCATGGAATTAAGTAGAATTCACAGAAGGGCCATACCTTACAAGTGGGGCTAAATTAGCTCTAGACTAAAGGTTATTCTCGACCTCACCTTAAATGAGTTTAAAAACAAACCTCAAAAGGATCAACCTAATCCACAAGTAATGTAACTGCCTGCCAGAAAATGTCCAACACCCCTTTAAGAAATAAAATAAAATCCAGCACTCAAACATGTGAAATGAAATATGCAGTATCAAATTAAAAGCTGCTAGAGATACAAAAAGGGCAAGAAAATATGAATAATAATCAAGAGAAAAATCGGTCAATATAAACGGAACCCCCAAATGATAGTGAGAATGAATTAGCAGACATTAAAAGATTATATATAATCTTTTATATACTCTCAAGGATACAAAGGAAAGTATGATAATAATAAGGAAAGAAATGTATTACTTTTAAAGAGGCAAATGGAACTTACAGAGATAACAAATATAATGTGAAAATTTCCCTGATATGAGATCAAAAGCAGAAAAGTGCAGCATTAAGAATCAGTGAACTTGAGGACATAACAAATAGAAACTATCCAAAATGAATCACACAGAGAAAACAGAAACTTAAATCAACAAAGCATCCATGATGAACGGGACAACATCAAGTGGCCTGGTACGTAAGTGGAGCCCTAGAAAGAAGGTGGAGGCGGAAAAGAATATTTAAAAAAATAATAGTCACCATTTTCAAATTTGACCAACAGTTTTTACTCAAACAAAATATGAAAGAATTTACTGCTAGAAGACCTATAATATAAGAAACGTTAAGGATATATTTCAGGTTAAAGGAAAATGAGACCAGATATTTGGGGCTATACAAAGGAACAAATGCCAGAAATGATAAATATGTGGGTAAATGTTAAATTGTTTTCCTCACTTTTTGTTTCCTTAAAGGATAACTGACAGATAAAGCAAAAATATTAACAATATATTTTACAGTTTGTACCATGTAGAACAATGTGTATGACAACAATAGCAAAAAGAAGGGGTAAATGAAAGTAATCTGTTGTTGAGTTCTTATATGAAATGTGCATATAGTATCTTTTTGAAGATAGACTGTAATAAGCTTAAAGATGCATATGATAAGTCTAAAGCAACCACTAAAAATAAAACAACAAAGAAAGCTAATAAGCCAAATGTAGATTTAAAAAATGGAATCATAAATCCATACAATCCAAGAAAAGGAAAGCAGGAAAAAAAAGAAGAAGGATAAGACAATAGAAGACAATTGACAAGATGGTAGATTTAAACCCAACTATAACAATAATTACATTAAATGTAAATGGTCTAAACATTCCAATTAAAAAATAATAGTAAAAAAATAAGCACTCCAATTAAAAGGCAGAGGTGATAAGACTAGATTTTTTTTTAAAAAAGACCCAACTATGAAAGTTTTAAAGAAAGTTTTAAAGAAAGCTACTTTAAATATAAAGACACAGGTAAGTTAAAAGTAAAAAAACAGAAAAAGATATACAATGCAAACGCTGAAAAAAAGAAATATGGAGTGGCTATATTAGTATCAGACAAAGTAGACTTCAGAAAAGGAATATTACTTGGGAAAAAGAGGAACATTTCCTTATGATAAAGAGATTAATTCATCAAGAGAATATAATGACCCTAAATGTGTATGCATCTAATTTTAGAAGTTCTAAAATTCATGAGGCAAAAATTGATAGACTTTCATGGAGAAATAGGTCAATCCACAATTATAATCGGAGATTTTAATAGTCATTTTGTCAACAATTGATAGACAGAAAATCAATAAAGATATAGAAGACTTGAACAACACTACCAGCCAATGTTACCCAGTAGACCATTACAGAACCCTCCATCAAACATATAGCAGAAGACACATACTTTTAAAGTGCATAGTGAGGGTCCAGTGCAGTGGCTCATGCCTGTAATTCCAGCATTTGGGGAGGCCAAGGTGGAAGGACCACTTGAGGCTAGGAGTTCAAGACCAGCTTGAGCAACATAGCAAGACCTCATCTCTACAAAACAATTAGAAAAATTAGCTGGGCATGGTGGTGCACACCTGCAGTCTCAGCTACTTGGGAGGATAAGGTGGGAGAATAGCTTGAGCCCAGGGTTTGAGGTTATAGTGAGCTATGATGATGTCACTGTACTCCAGTACAAACAACAGAGTGAGACCCTATCTAAAAAAAAAAAAGAAAGAAAAGAAAAGAAAAATTGTACAGGGAATATACACCAAAAATAGAGCCTATTCTGGGTCTTAAAACAAGCCTCTGAAAAGTTAAAAGGACTGAAATCATACAAAGTATATCCTCTGACCATGATGGAATTAAACTAGAAATAAAGATATCTGGAAAATTCCAAGCACACTTCTAAATAATCCACATATAAATAATCACAAGGAATACTAGAAAATACTCTAAACTGAATAAAAATGAAAACATAACTTACCAAAATTTATGGGATGCAGCTAATGTAATACTTAGAAGAAATATTATAGCTCTAAGTGCTTATGTTAGTAAAGAAGGACTCAAATTAATCTAAGATTCTGGCATAAACTATAAAAAGAAGAACAAATTCAATTCATCACAAGGCAAACAGAAGGAAGTAAATAATAAAAATGAGAGCACAAATCAATGAAACTGAAAACAGAAACAACAGAGAAAATCAATGAAACCAAAAAATTGTTCTTAGAAAGAATCAATAAAACTGATAAATTTCCAAGTAAACAACTGAGGAAAAGAGAGAAGACACCAACTACAAATAGCAGAAATGAAAAAAGGAATTTAGCTACCTATTTGTACAACAGGACTTAAAATGACAATAACAGAAAATCATGAACAACTTTGTATCAGTAAATTCAGCAACTTAGAGGAAATGGACACATTCCTTGGAAGACATGTTGCCAAAGCTCACTCAAGAAAAACTAGATTACTTAAGTAACCACATATATATTAAATAAAATTAATTTGTAATTAAAAACCTTCCTATAGTGAAAATTCCAGGCTCAGAAAGCTTCTCAAGTGAATTCTACCAAATATTTGAGGGAGAAATAATATAATTTCTACACAAATTCTTCCAGAAAATAGTTGAGGAAGGAACACTTCCCAGGTTACGTTATGAGGCCAACATTACCATACAATGAAACCAGACAAAGTCATTACAAGAAAGGAAAACTATAAGGTGATATTTCCCATGAATATAGGTGCAAAATTTTTAAATAAAATATTAGCAAATTGACCACCTCAATCTAATAAAAGGCATCTACAAAAAAACTATAGCTAGAATCATACTTCATAGAAAAAAACTGAATGCTTTTCCTCCTAACCACTTTTAATAAACCTGGTATGGCCATTGGTATAGCAATAAAGAAAAAATAAAAGTATACTTGGGGAATTATAGTACCTGATTTCAAGGCTTCCTATAAAGTTATAGTAATTAAGACAGTGTGATATTGGCATAAGGATAGACATATGGATCAACAGAACAAAAAAGGCAGTCCAGGAAGAAACTCACTTGAAAAATCACTTGATTTTTAACAAAGGCACCAGTGTGAAAAAAGTACAGCTCTTTCAACAAATGGTGATAGAATGACTGTCTATTTACATGATCTGAACTATGACTCTTCATACCATATACAAAATTAACCAAATTGACATAGGCTTAAATGTAAAACTAACTAAGCTAAAACTGTAACACTTCTATATGAAAACATTAGAGAAAATCTTGGAGACTTAGGTTGGGCAACGATTTCTTAATTAGAACAGAAAAAAAACCCAATCATAAAATAAAAACTAACAAAAACTAATTTTGACTTCATCAAAATTAAGAACACTTGCTCTTTGAAAGACTTAGTTAAGAAAACAAAAAGGCAAGCCACAGACTGGAAGCAAATATTTGCGAAATACATTTCTGATAAAGGACTTTAATCTAAAATTTACAAAGAATACTTATGACTCAGTAATAAGACAAACCAATTTTTTAAATGGGCAAAGGATCTGAATACACAGTTTCCCAAAGAGGATATGGTAATGTGTATATAAAATAATCTACAGTGATAAATACACCTAAATGTGTAATTGATATATACATAATGGAAAGAATTAGAAATGATCCCCAAATGATTTTGACTTCAATATTCACTAGAATATTTTTTAAATAAAGGGGTTTTGTTACATAAATATTTTAAGGAAAGCTTAAATTCATTTAAATGAATAATGAATGATCATCGATTTTGGTGACAAGATACCAAATCTCCAACATTCACCTCGTGGCAACACCCCAGCGTGTAAGCTCAAAAGGGGAGAATACAGACGTGGGTATATCACATGGATATCATTTTAGAGTTTGCAACATTCCAAAGAGGAAGGTACGTTGACTCTTATCGAGCTGATAATTTATAGCTCCAAGTTTATTTCTGTAAGGAGAATAAAGCCTATTCTTTCTTGCTAGAGCAACTCTTGGTTCTGAAGAGATGACAGGCATTGTTCTCGAAAGCACGCAAATGTCTTTTAAAAAAGGAATTTGGCATTTGGATCCCGCTGCTGCTGATGGAGACTTCTGTCTCTGGTGAATAAGAATAGTACAACAGAAGATCATCCTGCTGTTTTGCTCTAGTTCGCCTCACCTCAATCACAGAGGCAACGAGCATTTGCTTGCTTTCATTCTTCTGCAATATTGCTGCCATTCTCCATGTCTGCCCATGAGGCCGAAGTGGACGGATGCTTCCAGCACAGGGGTTCCTGGCTTTGGGCTACATGCTGTCAGAACATGCAGAGCCTTGCTTGGAAAAATGCGGCTCAGGTGTAGGGACTGGCGTTCTGTTATGGGAGACGCACACAAAAGGCAGATTACGTTATTCTATGCTCCCTGTGTTCCTTAACCGTGTTTCTATCTGAAAATATACAAAGCTTGTGAAGATCACAGTCTGCTGATTTGTGTGTTACTCAGTAAACCTCTTGGAACTAGTGTCATGCCAAAAAAACCCCACCTTGGCTCCCTCATGGACTAGCTTTGCAGTGACTTAACCTCTCTGAGCCTCAGTTTCCCCATCTGTAAAATTGGAGTAATACACGTTCACAATTCTTATCTGAAACTCTTGAATCACATGTTTGAGAATTCAGAATTTTTCAAATTAAAAAGAAAATACTGTGCAAATATCATGTATTACCTAATATCCCAGTAGAGTATGGGGCTGAACTCTAGTAATAAAACACATGAATATTTCTGCAGGAAAACGCATGAATATTCACAGCAAGTAAGATAAATAAAGACTATAATTAGTCTCATGTTAGCTAAGGTCAGGTTTTGCTACCAAGTGAGCTTTCTGCAAATCTATGAAAAAACTTTTGTTTTTCAGGGTTTTTTGTTTTTTTTTTTTGATTTCAGAACTTCAGATGAGGGGCATGTGAAACCACTGTATCCAGGGCCAGTGCTAAGCCATCCAGCTTTTGTGTAAACTAGAACAGTGCACTTCCTGGGTGGTCATAGCCCCTGGGCCCATAACTTGGCCAGCAGGGTAGGAAAAAGGCTCCCCTTCCTTCAGGGAAAATGTCAAACGTCAGCCCTATCCTTGGCCTACTTTTGTGTGGTGCACAACCTGCACAACCAGGCACAGTGGCCCTGATGATATATATCTCAGGGTTGCTGGAAGAATAAGCAGTAATGAAAGATGACCCCATCCCCCAAAGCCATAGCTGCACCTCAGGCTGTCTCTTGTGCTCTTAGACCAGCACTTCTCAAATGTGAATGTGCACATGGATCACCTGGGGAGTTTCTTAAAATGCAGGAGGGCTGGTGTGAGGCCTGACATACACTAGGTTTCTAGCAAGCTCCCAAATAATATCCGTGTTGCAGAGCCACGGGCCACACTTTGAGTAGTGAGGTTCTAGAACAACTTGCGGATGTTCCATCTGAACCTTAATGTGGCTTGTCCCATACTCAAGTCACAGTCCTCCCAGAAACCTGTTTCTGCTCCTGATGACCTGACCTTCATTAACAGCTCCAGTGTCCAGCTGCTGTTTTCCAAGGTGAGAACACCTCCTTATCTTCCTCTTCCTCACCTGGAATGTCCCTCGTTTGTACTATGCCACAGATATCCATCACCCCAGACCCAAGACGTCTGATAAACTCTCTGTGGCGAGTGTAGACTAGTGTTCAGCTTCTTCTAAAGCCATCCCAGAACCCAGGAGCCATGGCCACTGGCCACCATGTGGGTTCCAGCTCTGCAAAGCTCAGACCTGAGCTTGCAAAGGGATTCTCCAGAGTTCGTTCTCCGCCAGGCCCTGAGGTTTCCCTCCCTCACCTCATGCTTCCAGTGCATTCTTGGCCAGTGGTTCCTGGTTTTTTTGGTATATCATTGACTTTCAGAAAATATTTAAAGTGACATTTGGGGGTGACCTGAAGTTGCCTACATTTGACTCATTTCCTATTATCAATTAACATCTATTATCATAACAGAAAAATTATTCTCATACCAAAAATGTAGGAAAAACATAACTTGAGAGAAGAGGGTTCTTCTCAAGAAAGGACACATTGACACCTTACACTAATGTTTCTGCCTCACTCTATTTCTGTTCACTGGATGGGGGGTCAGTAATAACCCCACCTCGACCTAGCCCGGGCATTGTTCTGGGTCACAGGCTCCTTGGGTCCTGTGTCTTCCACAGTGTCAGCCAGAGGCCCCCTGTGACACGGTCACAAATGCCTCCTGAGTAGCCGACCACTGACAGGGGGGCATTTCAGTCTCACTCCGAGGGGCGCAAACCAAGAGCAGAGAGATGACCTCAGCCAGCCTCGTTTCCCACTGACATTTACAGTGTCCCAGTGAGGCAGGGACGGGCTATACCAAAGTTACATCTATTCACGGATGGATTGATTTAAAATGACGAAGCTCTATGGTCTGGGCATTTCACAACCAGACGGGACCATAGCAAGGACAGACAGGGATGATGCCAGGCAGGGCGGGAGCCAGGCCACCAGTAGGGAAAGCCAGCTGGTGAGCGGACAGATTAGAAACCATACCTGCGTGGTTGAACACTTGGATATTTTCTCACTCAGTGTTCTTCTGTTACAATGTTTAGCTACTGCATTTAAAGAAATCAGAATACAATGAAATAGAGAAACAATGTTGGGTATGATTTCTCCTTTGGAAAAATGTAAAGAAATCATTTTTCCCACTAAAGCTAAGAGATGCCCTTGCATGGAGCTGAAAACAGCTCTGTGGGGCATCGGACAAGGAATGGGTTTGGAATTGGAAGACTGGGGCTTGAGCGCAGACCTGCAACTTGCTAACAGCAGGACAACGGGCAGTCACCTGGAGAGGTGTCATTTAGTGTCAAGAGCATGGAGTTCTGAAGGCACGTCAGCCTGGCCACTGGAGCCATCTGACCTCTGGGAGTCTCCATCACCTTATTTTTCACGTTAGTGGTGGCGCTGTATGATCGCAGTGGCCTTCTGATGCATTGCTCTACAGAGTTTATAGAAAAACCCAGAATGAAGAAAAGCTTCCACGCACTCCATAAACAGAAAGACTTTGCATCCACGGTGGCCTTTTCCAGGGCTGAGTCCACCAACCGCGTCTGCGTCCCCATCCTGTGACACACATGAGCAGGGCCCCCACACACTGAGGACCCAGCCCACCCCACCCCTACGGTCTTTCGTTGATGAGCCATGAACAAACCATACACAGAAAGCAACTTTTTTTTTTTCCTTCAATTTAATTGAAGTTACTTAGAAAAATAATCAGGCTTGAATGGCTTTTCCTGGAGGAAGGTTCATGAACATTTCACGCTTTTGTTGGCAATGTGGAATTCAGCTTTCTTTGACAGTACAGCAAGATACAGGGAGAGTTTTCTACAACAGACCCTCTACTGCATACAAATATGTAAAAAAAGAAAATCACACTCACAGAGACGTTGAATTATATGCCCATATGCCATACTGAGCATGCTTGTAAGAAAATAGTATGGGGAGCGCCTTCTGTACCTAACAAGGAGAGAAGACTGAAATTCGCCTGTGAACGGACAAGGGTCAACCTAGTTCTGGAAGGTCCTGTGGCCTGTTCGTAGGGTCCCATTGACTGCGACGGGAAAAGGCTGGAGGAAATGCTGGTGGTAGGAACGTGGGGACGTGATGTGGTCAGTCCTGCTGACAGAGAGGTGGGCAAGGGAGGGGTTTGGTCACCAGGGTTGCACACGGGGTGGGGGGGCAGCCTGCATTACGCATGTGCACGTGTGTGCATGTGTATGCGTGTGTTCTCGTGCAGGGGCGGACAGGGCTGAGTGCTTGCTAGGTTAGAACAGGCACTTCTGCAATCACACTCTCAGCACTGGTCCAGACCCCACCAGCCAAGCGTGCTAGGGACTTGCACACTTTGTTCTGGAGCTTTCTACTAGCATGGATGAGACCCTTGTGCTTCCACGCCTTTGCCACCAGGAGATCTGGTCTGACTGAGGTGTCCACCGCCCACCACTCTCCTGTGGCACCTATATCCCAAACGAGCAGGAGGGGGAAGCTCACTGGTGGACAGGGAGGAGGAAAGTCTCCTCTGAGCCACCACAGGTCAGCAGATGGCCCTTCGTCCCAGACCAGCTGGGGAGGGCGGCGAGGGAGGTCTGGAGAAGCTACAGGAATAATCAAGAGTTTTCCAACCAAAGGGACAGGGTAGGCAGGAATGTCCTTGTAAATACTACCTGACTGTACCTGGTCTTTAAAACACAGCATCACCTTTGAAAAGTGGCTTGGAGAGGGGACATCTGCCTGTACTTTTCTCCAGCTAAGCATGCACAGACAACGGTTGCAAACATGTTTCTTTAACAACCGCTAACTTTCATTTCCCAGGCACGCTTCACTGATGGATTTCTTTAACCAAGAACACAGAATACTTTCTACATTCTGCAAAACAGTTGAATCCATTTTTTTAAAAAAAGTTTTTATGCCATTAGAAAATAAAATGTGAACCCAAAACAAAACACGAGGAGAAAGAGTCCCTCATTTCGGAAACCTACTGATGTGTTGTCCCCTGAAGGACAATCTTTCTTACCTAAGAGAGAGCAGCTGGAGGAAAGACGGCCGTCTGCGCGTGGCACTGAGCAAGCTTGCACAACTGATCAAAAGCAGGCACGGAAACGCAAAGCGATGTAAACTTCCATTTAAAAACCAAAAAAGCACACACTGAACAATTCCAAGCTGCGGAACTGAAGAAGCACTCCTCAAGAGATCACCACTCCCATGAAGCATCTTTAAGGCTCGAGGCGCAGGGAGCCACTCTGGGCCACCTACGCCCCTCCCCTGCCCTCCCTGCCTGCTGTCCACACCACCCAAGACCTCCCTCCACGCCCGCTGGGAGGGACGGGATTGTTGTCTGTGGCAGTATCCAGGATTAGAGCCATCGCACCTTAGTAGAAGTTTAATGCATTTGGTAAAGTACTTCTGTTGCTATAAACCAGATGGAGACTGTGGCGCTGTTTGTTTTTTTTTTTTTTTTTTTGGTTTTCTTATTTTGGAGGGGCGTTGGGGTGGCAGTTTTTATCCTTGAAGACCTCGGATGTGCTAAATCAACCTAACCAAAGTATATTCTGTGGAATGCTCTCTCTCTGTGTGAGAGGATCTGCAGACGAGAGCACTCTGGTCACGTAAGTTCAGGAAATGCAACCGACTCAATGATGCCCTGGGGGCATTCACAATGCACAGCACACATTCAAGGCTCTGAAAAAGTCCTGCAGAAAGGAAACCGATTTGACTTAACCTGCGTTCTGTAGAGCACTGTGTTAGAAAATGTTGGACAATCTGTTTCATTAGCACGAGCCCTTCTGAGGACAGCATCCCCACCTAGAAATAAGGTCCAGACTCTCAGTTCCAGGGACGGCCAAGGTCTGTCACTCTACTTGGTAAAACACATCGCATAAATCTCTGTCCATCCAGGGCATAGTTGCTGTGCCCTTCACAAAGGGGAGAGAGCTCAGAGGAAGGTACACAATGTTTTATAAATAGCTTCAGCGACCTTCCCCGGTGCACATCTCACTCACATTAAATAAAATAATTTCCTCAGTGAGATGTTGCAGCTGCTGCTCACCGAGCTTGCTGTGAGCTTTACAATACAACTTTAATAGTTTCTGTGAATAAATTATTCATTTTTTTGTTTGTTTAGAATATTCTCACCCCTTCACTATATACTGCATCGAAAACAAAACAAAAAGCAAAACCCCATCCCACCCTCCCCTATTATTAGAACTATTATTATTATTATTATATACAGTATCTGCTACCGACTCATTCACTAGCTGTAAGAGGGATGTGGCTCAAACTTCAACCGAGAAGCATTGGAAATGGCTGGAAATGAGAAGCGTGTGTAGATGTTAATTAGCAAGGAACAGGAAATGAAAAGTTCCCAGGCTTCCAGAGGCGAGGGGGCACGGGCTAAGAGCACGGAAGGCTGTCCTTGCTGCCCATGCACGGTGGCCACGAAGGTGCCAATGGTCGCTCAGCCCCTGGAGGCTGCAGAATGCAGGAGGGTGTGCATGTGCATTTGTGTACAAACAGCTCACCTCTACCCTTCACCCTTGCAAAGCCCTGAATCCATGTACTCACTCTTGGATGTGGCAAGCAGAAGACAGCACTTCTACATGGGGGTGTAGATGTCGGCTGGAGAAGGCAGTGGGAGGCACTTGAGGAGCATTCCCCTCCCTCACCCAAGGCAGACATTGCTAATCAATCACAGCACTCTCCTACGCTGTGCCTGGAGAATCGTCCTGGGGCTTAAAGGCAGACACTACCAATAAATTGGAAGGGGTACCTGATAGGAAACATTTTTCCCATCTCATGCGTTGGGCAATGAGTTTGAGATCACTCACCAACTTAAGTGGCCTGCTCCAAGCATGTGGTTTCCAAATTTGGGCCATAGAAAAATGCAAATTTGTAGGGGTCATGAACCTTCTGCAGTTGCTCATGAATAGTCCAAACTCCATGTAAAGCCCATGAATATCAGGGGTTTGCTAATTGTTGTTAAGCTGTTGTTCCAGCTTTGCTGGAAGCTCTGTGTCCACGTAAAGCTTCTTGAGGGCCAAGACTATTGGGTTTGTTCAATGCTTTGTCTGCATGGCCTAGAATATAGTAGGTGCTCAATAAATACTTGTTGAAAATAAAGTAACAGCCACTTCACTTTCACCACAACTGGCACTGCCAGTTCAAAGTTTCTGTAAAAGAGTCTATTCTATCAGACTACTAATTCTGGTGAAAAATTTGCTACAGTCAGCTCTCTCCTTGGGTTAAAAAGAAAAATCACATTTCTTTAGGGCAAGGGACTTCCAGGTTTGGAATTGGTTTGGAATAAGTTCCTTGCAAAGATGCCTCTAAGTGCAACAGCAACCTATTTATTTCTAGCAGAAATTCAAGAATGGTGGCATTCATACCCACGACACTGGCTGTTATCACATGGCTGTGACTCCATAAAAGGTCAGGAAGGAGAACATTCATGCCCCCAAGTGAGCTGTAGCAAGCAAAGCAGGAAACATAGATTTCTTCTGGAAAGACATTAGAATTTTGCTGCCACAAAAAGCAATCTATAGAGACCATGTTTAAATAACTATAAATAATATTAATTAGAATTTATGGAATGCACAATTCATGGAATTCACCAGAACACAAGGAAACCTTTGAGACAGTGTTGCAGTATTCACTTCTAAAAACAAGGACAACCCATCCTGTCCCCCTGCAAAGACAGCTGTCCTTCCCTACGAAGGATCTTAAATAATTCTCACCATGCTGCTCGCAGCATCACCCCCGAAGAAATATTAATTTACAAAATAACCCAATATCCATATAATTCTTTTGACAAATAAAAATCTTAAATTAAAAAGCATGATTCTCTCCCTCTCCCCACCCCCTTTTATTCCAACTTCAGGTAGCTTGGCACTGAGTAATTGAACATTAAAAAGTCGAGTTTGTAGACTTCGTACAGCTGCGTTTGGTGCTCTGAGCTGATGTTCTGGAAGAATTCTGTGGTCATTTCATCAGTAGTTCTCGTAGACTTTGCATAGGTGGGGAACTTCAGGTAGCTGCCCACTCCTGCCAGCTGCAGGACGTAGTTAGAATCCTCTTCCAGTGTCTCGTACTTGCCCACGAGGTCGTAGCGGATGTGGCACGGGTGGCAGAGGGAGTAGACGGTCTGCCAGTGTTCGTTGAAGGGCTCCTCCCGCTGGGTGTGGGGGTCGATGAGATAGGCCACGAATTCCTCGAACTTGACGTCGTCCCCCTTGCGCAGGGCCTCCTGGGTGGCGTTCTTCCGCTGGCGTTTGATGATCTTGGTGCCGTAGCGCTTGTGGAAGGAGGTGTTGTACTTCTGCGTGAACTTGTTGCGGTAGGCCGACACCAGCCTCTCGAAGGGCTCCCGGACGAACAGGAACTTCATGTAGCTTTTCAGGCGGTGGTTGATTTCCGGGATGCTGTACTGGTTCAGGGTCTTCAGGTTGGCAGAGACGTGGGCCTCGTTGGCCGGGATCTCCATGGGGTCGCTGTACTTGCCCCGGCCGGTCAGGACCATCATGAGCCGCTTCCAGTTGGTGCACGCCACCTTGGGGACGTAGCAGTAGATGAGCTCGTGATCCTCATCCACCACCAAGTGCTTCAGGTCGCTGGGCGTCAGCACCCGCCGCTTGCGGCTCATGGCGCTGTTGGCGCGGCACGTGTCTGTCACCTGGTCCCGCCGCATCTGGTGGAGGACGGCAGTGTTTGAGAGCTCCAGCTGCAGAGGGGACACAAGAGGGATAAGGACTCAGCACTTGTCTGGGGCATTTCCGTCGGCTGCGAGGGGACCCGCAAGCCCCCTGTGGGAGCATGCATTGAGGGCTCGGGATGGCAAACGCACCCTGCTCGGCACGGTGGGGGACGGGACCCAGATCGCTCGGGGTCTGGGAGGCAGCAGGGCAGAGAGCTGGCGGCCTCGACAGAGGCCAACGGGAAACGTGCGGGAAGCTGTGTGTGTTCCTCTAAATTCTAAGAGCAAAGGTCTCTCTGCAGAGGCCACTCGCTCCCAGTCTGAACCAGCCCTCCCAGGCCATCGGGAATAGGAAACCCGAGACCACTCTGCCCTGCTCTGCCACCACCCTGGTGCCCAGACGCTCAGAGACCTTTATGGAGTGGAGGCTTCATGCCATACCTCCCCCTACTCCTCATGAAGGTGCAGTGTGGCCCTTCTTCTCAATATAAAGAGAATTAATTTGAATTGTGGTTAAAGTTATGGAGATGTAGGGGCCACCAGGGCTATGGAATGGTTGCTCTAGGTCTGCAGATGACAGTGTCCTGCTTGCCTCCTTGCCCCAAGAGCCCCCGTTCATACGCTGGCCATTTGAGGCTCTCCATAGCCCAGCATCGTGAGCACCTTCCCAGCCTCATTCCTCCCCTCGCCCCTTCATGACCGAAGGGGGCTCCCGAGACACCACTGATTCACTCTTTCCCTTCTGCCACAAGCATTCCTTGGGCTGGGCCCATCTGGGACTCTCCCGTTCCGCTCTGCTGGTATACACTGGGCAGTCCCCATGCACTCCCCTGCCACACGCGTGGAAGAATCACCCTCCCCTGAGCATCTTCAGCACCGAGTGTCTGTATAGCACAGCTCCCGTCTGCTCGTGCTGGGTTTCCTCAAGTCCTGTGGCCACTGGCTTCACAGGGACCCAGAGCCCCAGAGCAACTGCCCCCTCCAGTCCAGACTGTGGGCAGCCTCAAGTCCTGAGGACGCAGAGCTGTCAGTGACATCCCCCCAACCACCCAGACAGCCGAGCCAGTGGAGCCCAGGGTCTGGGTGTCACCCAAGACTCTGGCCCTGCACTTCCAGCTCTGACCCACAATCTGCAAAATGCATCCTTACATGTGCACGGGGCAAAAATCAGAAATATCGATGAGTTTACTAGGACCTGAGGGATCTCCCGGTAGCCAGTGGGGAGAAGCCCTTGCACCCTGCGTTAGGGCGTGCCTGGGTGATGACAGGATGGTGATGATGGTGACGGTGACAACCGCAGAGAGTGTGACCAAGGAGCTCTGTATCAGGCACCTTCACAGGTGATTTAAATGCGTTATGTCCAATCTTCCCAGCAACACTCTGAACTAGATGCAATCGCCTCTAAAAATTTTCACATTCAAGGGAGGAAGCGAAGCAAGACAGAGTGCGAACGCTTTGCCAAGTCTGTATGGGAACAGTATGGTGATTCTCTCGTGGCTTCGCCCTCACAAATACCTGGCGGAGATCTGGAAGGAGATGTCAGCGCCCTCCTGATGTGCCTTCCCCTAAGCAATCTGATGCTGACACTCCTCCCGTCAAGAAGTGCAGTCCATTTCTCCAGCCCCTTGAGTGTGGGCCGGCCGGGACTTGCTCTGATGAGTAGGATGTGGGGGAAGCTATCGGGATCAGTTCTGGGCCTATTAGGAAGCCCTGCGGTTCCTACCCTTCAGCCTGGGACAGTCACGCCATGGAAAGCCCTGTCCAGCCTCCTGGAGGCTGAGGGGGACTGTGGCACCCCAGCCGGCACTGACTGCCGGACATCCAGTGACCCCAGCTGTGTGAATGGTCGTGGGTGAGACCGGCAGACTTGCCCAACTGGCTACCCACAGAATTGTGGCAAGTGACACATCAGTGCTGTTTTAAGGTGGTTTGCTACCCAGCAATAAATGACTGAAACAGGAGAGCTGGAAAGGGTAGCTGGGACATGATGCTGAGACTGTCGGCCAGAGCCCAGAGGAGCAAGGGCCCCGTAGATATTTTAAGTTTCTACTTGGTAAAGCAGGGTTGGCCTGCAGGAGTTGACCGGATTGGGAATAATTCACAAATTACTGGCCCAGTTACTCACGGGCCAAATGCCACCAGTCAGCAAGCTTATCTCCACGACAAAGGGCAGAACGATAATCTCGTACGTGCAGAGAGGCCTGGGCTGCTGAATCGAGGCTCCAGTTTCTGATTCATTCTGGTCCCAGTGTGGGGCTGGTCTCCCTTAGCCGAGTTTTCCCCGCCTGTACAATGGAGAGCATCATGCCCGTGCCTGCTGGGCTGGTGTGAGGGCTCTAGGGAATGGATCGTGTGGAAAGGCCTGAACACGGCAGGCACACAATCAATATTATTTCCTCCTCTCTTCCCTCTCTGGGCCTCACCCGCCCTGTCTGTGGAAAGAGGCAGTTAGCAGGTTAGCCGATTGTCAGGGTCGTGGCCACCTCTATTGTTGGGTAGGGCCTAATTCCTTCCAGGGTGGCCAAGCGGTGGCCATGTATTCTGTTCCGAGTCCCACAGAGAAGCTTCCAGAATGTTCTTCCTCACTGCCTAGGCTCTGGCGTTACTTTATCTTGCTGAGATTTTGCCACAAAGTCTCAGTGCCCAGTAGCCGTGGGCACTCCATCAATCCAAATATCTAGTGATGTTAGTTTTCAGTTCTCCAAGTATAAGTGGCGCAATGAATATGATAAGAAATGTAGAAAACAAGCTGCAGAATTTCCTAACTTTCCCTCATGCACAATACATATCAGGATACTATCTAGCCTCCCCTATCTATCTGAGTGAGCGAGTGGCTCATTGCGTAGCAGGTACTGTTCTAAACGCGTTACACAGCTTCACTTCTTTAATGCAATCAGTAACCCAAGGGGTCGGTTTTATTATAACCCCCACTTTATGGCAAGGGCTCTGTTGGATGCAGCACCACACGTGTAATATTGAAAACGCTTTGCAGAGCACGTCCTTGCTGTTTATCGCGGGGAAGCCTTCCCACATTGCTCAGCTATGCTGGCCTCGGCATTTCCAATCTGTCGGTGGGGAGACAGGCTGGGACAGGCTGGATGACTGCCCCAAGGTAAGGCCCTGCTGTGAGAAGCAGAACTGAGACTCACACCAGATCTTGTGACCCCAGATCTATGCGTTGCACGCCGTTCTGTCCTAAAGCGTTCTGGTCGGACACAAGTACCACGAAGTGGGGACTTGGCCTTTCTGCCGCTACATCTGCACTGCTTGCGAAAGTGCCCGTCACACAGAAGATGCTCAGTAAGTATTTGTTGAGTGAATGAATGAATGACTTAATAATCTCCTTAGGGAAACTTACTATGCAAGTAGGAAGGCCCCTCTGTGGGTAAAGAAATTTCACAATTGCCCACAGATACCAGACAGTTCTTTACTGCACGGTGACCTTGCACAGAAATAGGGTCTTTGCAGATGCAGTTAGTTAACATGAGTGATGCTGCGTTAGTTAGGGTGGGCCCCAGTCTAATGACTGGCGTCCTCATAAAGAAGAGAAAGCAGAGAAGTAGGGACATAAGGGTGAATGCCACTTGAGGACAGAGTCTCGAATGAAACGATGTCTACAAGCCGAGGAATGCCAGGAATTGCCGGCCACCACCGGAAGCGAGGAAGAGGCCAGGAAGGATCAACGCCTAGAGCCTTCAGGAAGAACACGGCTCTCCCAGTACCTTGATTTCAGACTTCCAGCTTCTAGAACTGTGAGAGAATAAATTTCTGTTGTTTTAAAGCCACCCGGTTTATGGTGATTGATCACAGCAGTCTTAGGAAGCTAAGACAGGAGTCAGGCATTCAATCAATAACTTTGAGCAAGTGGATACGAAAAGATAAATGTGTAAGAGAAGATAACATTATTTAAAAGAATATTCTTACCCAAAAGAATAAAGAAAGCCTATCAGGGTACTAGTAAGCAAGACGAGAGGCTGAGATTCAAAATCAGAAGATTCAAAGCCCCGGGCTTGATCTTGGGCAGCAGCCTCAACCTTCTGAGCCTCAGTTCCCTTAGCTGCAAAATGGGATTGTCCAACCTACCCTGCAGGTTGTGGTAATTACGTCAAATAAGGCATGGCTGGTTCAGCATTTAGTAAATGAGATCAAGTTTAACACAGGATTTAGACACGGTATGGCACAAAGTAGGTGGCTAATATGTAGATGTTCTTCTATGAAGAAGGAGGGAAAAAAAAAGCCTGGAGTCACAAAGATTAATTTCATCAGCTCTCTAATTTTGCTGCAGGTCAGTCCTAGGTCACCAAATTCAATTCATACTTATTTTGAATAGAAAAACTCTGACCTTTGCAATTCACGACTTCTTAGCAGATGTATTCATCACCTTAAGAGGAGCCTTCATGGACCTCTTGGGCTATTAAGCAATGCCATTAAAAAAAGAAAAAAAGTGTCCTAAAGGAAATGGAAGAACTTAGAAGGAAACAGTGCCGGCCAATGTTGTCATTTGAATTGCTAAGGACAATTTGAGGCAATACGTTACTAAGATGAGCACAGGAACAGGCCCCTCCTCTCTGCACCGTCTTTTCAGTTGGAGATAATTTCCTGGGCATCTGAATGCACAGGGAGGTAGCATGCCAGTTAATACTGCATTCGGGACCACAGAGGCAGGAAAAATGGAAATGATACCATGGTGTCATTTTACATCCAATTGCAGAGGCAGAAAATAACTCAGTGGCGCTTTAAAATGTGGTATTTGACGTTTCTTACGCTTCCTTTTCTTCTCCACAGCAGTTTAGGATCCAAGTGGCGTACCTGCCCCAGCAAGGCACATGATTTCCCTTGGGAAGACTTTGGAGCACAGGCGGAGAGAATGCTTCTCAAATCTGAGATGTGTCCAGGCCGCTAGTAAATTTACCTGGGCCTCTAGCATTAAATTTGTAAAACATGTATTTGAATTTGTTTTTATAAATTTTCATTTTGAAATAATTTCAGACTAGTGTGGATTTAAATCATTCAAATAAACTGTTACTAAAATATGCACAAATAGAATAAATCTTGGTATATGACTACGAGACCAAAGCAAATGCAAATATTCAAATGAACAGCATTAACATAAAGGATGATGTTTTACTAGAACTAAAGCCTTGATTGAAATGTGGGATGCTCACTGACTGCATGGGGCGGGCTCTTTGGAGAATAGCATAGCGAGGCTGTGTGAGGACTCAGTTTCCCCACCACTTCCTCTTTCCTAGTTACTGTAAAACCCAGCACCCTGTGACCCCATTTGACCTTTAATCAATAAAAGCTCATCATTTATATATAGTCTTTCTCTGCCCATTTCTAATTAGCCCAAGACAATGAAAATGGAGCTACATGGTGCCACCACGACCATCAAAACACACATGCACCATGATTTCACTTGGCCGGACTAGGTTTTCCAGGGCAGGCCTCATAATCCAGGAAGGCCTTGATTCGTTTTTCAAAAGATTATCCCCGAGATTAAAACACAAAATTCATAAAATTCTTACACGGAACTCTAGACCCCTTGGGGTTCTATCTCTGGATTCCTTGAACCTTGGTTCACGAAAGCTGGATTAAGGGCAGCTCTGGACAGGTCAGAAGAAAGAGGGGAATTCTTTGCCATAATGTCAGGATAGGGCAGGACAGATTTCTGATGGTGGCCTGGAGTGTTCTAGAAATCTCCGTGTTTGTTCATAGGATCAACAGCTTGTTAGAAATTGTGATCAAGAAAATAGCGATGTTCAACTTAAAAAATGCAAACCTGGTCACACCACTTCCATGCTCTCCTGGTCTATAGAGTGGCATTCTCGTCCCCAACCGGGGCTCAGAGGAGATTTTATAACTGTCACCACTAACATGTCCCCTGAGCGCAGTTCAGGGAACTACCCAAGGGTAGTTCCTGAACAGCTTTGGAACATCAGGAAGATAAAGGAGTGAAGAAGACTCATGAATGAGGAAAGATTTGTCCCCTTGTCACTGAAAGAGAACATTGGTCTTTCCCAACCAAGTTTTACCAATTTTATTACTACAGAGCAGAGATTCGTTGATCTGACAATTATCATATCTGAGCTGTGAGATCAATCTCTTTCTTCTTACTGTCCCTTTCTCTCCCCTCTTCTTCTTTCTCAAAAGGGTTTGAAGAGATCATAACAAAGGACATATGTCAATATAAAATTGAAATTGGAGAAAGTTAATATACTATGAGGGCTGGGATGGAGACTCTCATTTGGTTGTGGGCTTCCTAGCAGCAAGGACAAAAGGGGAAATGTGATTAAATTTCCTTGCTCTATCAGAAAAGAGAACATTCCAATTCTCTGGGGTGGAAAATGTACAAGATTTTAAAGGAGTCAGAAAATTAAGTCAAGAGGGGAGGTTCCTGGATCCAGTCCACTGATGCTGGCATAATTAGAGGGCTGCATTCTTCAGCTGACTGAATTCTAATGTTACAATTCACTTCCATCTAATGACTACAGGATGCTTCAGCATGTACAGAAAGAACACTTTAATATACACCTTCTCATTTAGGGAACCCATTGAGACTTTTCCAGAGACTTCCAGAACCTTCTAAAAGAAAGTTTATATTCATCAGACCAGTCCCTACTTCAAACCATGTGACATTCTCTCCTGGGCTGGCTACCCCCAACTATTAATAAGACTTTATGCCAGTGGTTCTCAAATTTTAGCAGACATGAAAATCACCTGGAGGGCTTGTTACAGCAGTTTGCTGGGTTCCACCCACAGAGTTTCTGATTCAGTAGGTCAGGGATAGGCCTGAGAATTTGCATGTCTAGCCAAGTTCCCAAATGTGTTAGTTTGCTAGGGTTGCCACAGTGAAATGCCACAGACTGGGTGGCCTGAAAAACAGAAGTTTATTTTCTCCCAGTTCTGGATGCTGGAAGTTCAAGACCAAGGTGCCGGCAGGGTTGGTGTCCTCCAGGTGTCTCTCCTTGGCCTGCAGATGCTGCCTGTCCTGCTGCCTCTCCATGAGGCCATTCCTCCGTGCATGCACCCCTGGTGTCTCTTCTCATAAGGACTCCCGTCAGGTGGCACTCGGGCCCCACGCAAGCATCCCCATTTTTACGTCATCGCCTCTTTGAAGGCCCTCTCTCCAAATATAGTCATATTCTGAGGTGCTGGGGGGACCTCAGCATTCAGCATATGCCTTTGGGAGGGGACACAGTTCGACCCACGACACCAGGTGATGCTGAGAACTGCAGCTTTATACCTTGTAGAAATGACTGTAATCTAACATCTTTCACCCATTCACAGCTCTGCCTAATTACAGAACATAGAACCCAGGTTCACCATCTGCTGCCGAGCGACTCCTAGATCCACCCCCAGCCCCAGCCTCCAACTCCCTTCCTCTCCCTTTGATCTGCCCAAAGTATAAATTAGGTCAGAGGAGGGCTGATTCTAGGAAACCGGGAACATGGCTCCAGGCTGTGTCCTGCATTCTCCTTTGGATGTCTATTTTTAATTTGGACATTTTTAAAAGGCAACCATAATTAGTTTAAGTACCAAATTTAGGGACTGTTTGAAAAAGTCTTTAAAATTTTACTACGTTTCATCTTAAAAGGAAGAAGAGCTGGTTTCCCTTAAATTAAAACATCTCCTGTGGTATTTGCAGCCTCCCCCAGAAACAAGAACCACTGACCACTCCAGGTGCGGGAGGGCGGGGGGCGCGGGGGGGGGGGGGCACAGGGAGATGGACCCAGAGAACAAGGTCAGTTTGGACGCATCAAATGACTGGGGGTTGTCCAAATCTGCCTTTAACAGTTGTTAGCTCGGGCCTGGCCTCAGTTTCTCTGCTCGAAAAAAAATCTGAACACAAACCCCCTTCCAGCATCTCAGCTGCAATGCCCTCATCTGCCTATTTTAGAAGTGGTGGAGGGGCCCGGATTCTAGTATATCTCCTTAGGGGCACAGAAATTCCTAGACTCTCACCAAAAGGGCTAGTCATGAGGAATCACTGAGGAAACCACCTCCACAGCAAAAACAGAGGCATGCATGTATACAGGCTACCGTTTATCGAGCACTTACTGCATGCCAGCCACTGTTAATCCTCACACTCTATGGGGTAGGTACCATTGTATCCCCAATTTATGGATGAGGAAACTGAGGCACAGGGAGAATAATTAACTTGCTCAAGGTCAGGGGGCTGGGGTTTGAATCGGGCAGACTGTGCCCCCAGGCCCTGCGCTGTTCGGCCTCCTGGGGTGCGAAGACCTGCCTGGCAGTTACTACCTGCTGGGTTCCCAACCCTGGCAGCTCTCTGGGATCCCAGGGGAGCTTTAAACATCATGGAGGCCTGGGGCCCTGCTGTTAGCTCTGGTGTGGCCAGCTCCCTAGGGATTCTAAGGCCACCCAGGTGTGGGAACCAGTGCCTCAGGGGCTCCAAGGCCGGCAGCTATAAACTGAAGCAGAGACTTGGACTTGCGTGTGCAAATTTCCCTTTCCTGGGTCCTGGTGGTTTAAGACAAGGGGATTTTCATTCGGTAGGGCCAGGAGTCAAAGGTCTAGAAGGCCACAGTTCTTAGACAGCTTTGGGTACATTGTAGAGAACTACTATGAATTACATAATGCTTAAAAAACTCTTATGCTTAGAAAAAGAAAGGAGAAAAATATTGGGCCTTTACAGAAACGATCTGGCCTGAACCTGCTGCAAAATGTAAAGGGTTTAGGAAAGCAGTGATTTCGTGTTAACTGGCATTAACATTGTCAGGAAAAGTGGTTTCTCGGGATGTTAACTCGTCACTAGGGAAACACCTGTCTGACAGCAAGTAGCAAGGACTAAATCTCTGCAAGAGCTTTTCCTACCTTTCCAAACCAAAAGGGAGAGGGAAAGTGGCCATGAGTGGGAAGCATTTTGAGCCCTGAGATGAGGCAGGAGGCGCTGGGTGCCTGAGGGTCCCCCCCGCTGGCCTCTGGGTGCAGCCCAGCCAGGCTCGGCTGACACTGGCTCCACTTTAACCTCGGGAGCTGTGCGGGCAGAAACACAGGGGCAGAAAGGGAAGCCCGGGCTTCACTGAGCAGCGAGGAAGGGTTGTTTCAGGCCAGCGGTTAAAGGACTTTGTTTGGTAGGCAGAATTTAAATTTGGTGACCTGGGTTAGGGTCACACACTCAGATTTCCTCCGGAGCCATCAGGGAATATGAATAAATGATGCAGGGCCCTTGCATGGGATTGAACCTGGCCAGAGACCCCAGGCCACTGAAGGTGGGAGATGCCACGAAGATATCATTGATACTGACCTGAGGGAATGAGGCCCTGGTCCTTCAAGGTGTTTTAATTTCTTGAGGGAAGCCAGAATGCTAGATTTTATGTGAAATCTCCATATCCTTAAACCTTAGCTGCAATTCAAAACAATTTCTTTACTGCTGTGGGTTGAACCATCCCTGTCTGGGCCGGGGCTGTCTACGGTGCCAGCTGGTGCCTCCTCTAGGTGTTTGAGGGCGGAAGAAGGTGCCCCTTGCCGGCTGCTCTGAGCCCCAGCTCAGGAATGGGGGAAACTGCAAAAGAAAAACCGGGTGGAGCCAGCCAGATGGTGTGAGTCCTGAGACAATCAGGAAAGCCATCAGTGGTGGTTCTTAAGAGAAACCACTGGAAGCTCGGTTCTCCCCACCCTCTGCCCTGCTTCGTTTTTCTTTGTGGAAGTCACCTCTTATAACGTGCTCATCACAATTTACTTATTTTGCTTGTCTGTCTCTTCTAGAATGTTAACTTTGAGTATTTTTCAATATTTTGTTCACTTTTGTATCCTCAGTGCCTGGTACATAATAGATGCTTAAAGCATTGTTGAATGAATGACTGAGTGAATGAATGACTCAAGGCAGCAGGGGTCATGAAGGTCACAAGATGGCGGACGAGGCTGTGTGGGCTTCCCAGTGCCCAGCCCCATGGCCCAGAGGCTGGAGGCCCAGAGGCTGGAGGCCCAGGGCCACGAGCGGGGACCACAGGGGTGGCTGAGGGGAGGACGCTGGCACTCTCCACCCGTCTGGCGAGGCCAGGAAACTGGAGGAGGAGAATCAAGTCACGCTGCGAGGGCGGGCGCCAAGGGCTGCCTGGGGAGGCCTTGGCCGGAGGCTGTGTGTCCTGGGGCTCCCTTTCAGCCCTGCCAGGTGCAGCTAGAAGGGCCTTATTCACATCGCAGCTCAGCTGGCTGGGCTTCCGGAGGCAGAGGAGGGTGCAGGAGGGGCGCGGGAATAGGAGTGGGGCTGCTGCCAAGCTGGACCGGCTTCCGATGAATGGTGGCCCGGAACAAGGACAATGGCGAGGAAGGGACGTGGCTCCCACTCTGCTCGGGAGGCTGGATTCCCTGGGAAATCGCGATCGCAGGGGCAGGCGGACTGTGCACCTGCTGGCTGAGGCTTCGGGGCCCACGGAAGTCACTGCTGGCAGGAGGGAGGGGGAGAAGGGGGCTCCACGGGGCAGCCTTGGATGGCGCACCCTCTCCCAGCCAAGGAGCCCCACAGCCTCCACGCAACCGAGATGGGGCTCCCAGGGGGCAATGCTCTGGGAGGCAGGGGTTATGACCCTCAAGGCTCTCCTGGCCCCTCCCTTCTTGAACCAATGACTTCATTGCTTCTCTTCCCGATTCTCTCCCCAGACTCACCAGAATATTCTACTTATATTTTGCCCCCAATCGTTTGACTCCTTCAGGCCTTAGTTTCCCTATCTGTAAAATGGGGACAATACTGTGTCTACTTCTCAGGGTTGTTGCTAGGATTAAACGAGAGCCCTCGAGGAAAGCACTTGGCACGTTTCCTGGTACACAGTACTCAGGAAGGAGTCACTACGCACCTGACACAGGTCCTTTCCTAAGTGCCTGGTACGGCAAGCACATTGCTCCGCCTTCTGCCAAACAGCATTTCTCAGTCTTCAGTGTATGTGAGAATCATAGTGGGTATGTGATGAAATGGGGCTTCCCAGACACCACTCTGGGAAATTCTGACTCAGGGGGTCTGGCCCGTGGTGGTTCTGCTGGGCCAATGCTGACGCTGGTGGTCTCTGTTTCATCTGCGAACTGCTGATTTAGCGTTGCTTTTACAGGAGTAGGTTCTGCGGTTAACTGCAGACACATTTGTCACTTGCACGAGACGCCTGGCTCCCGGTGATTCAACACCTCGCTGACATGGTAGGAGAGCGACAGAAGCAATTGGTGGTGACTTGGATTGGCAGCTGTTAAGCAAATTGGAGGTCTAAAGAGCAATTTTCTAGCTATAGAAAAGATTAGCTATTAATATGTATTAAGAGAGACTATAAAGTATGCATGGAATTTCAGAATAACTGAACTATGGATTGAAGACACCCAGAAAGGCTGATTTATTTCTCATCAAGTAGCATGTTTCAACAATATCCCATTTCCCCATTGTTCCAAATGTATGCACGAGCCATTCTCTCATTTCTGCACGTTGTGTGTTCCGTTCCCCAGTGAGGATAAGGCTGGTCTTTCACCAAGAGGAGAGGTAGAACCAGCTCTGCAGAAGGGGCCCCAAAGCCCTTGTCCCAGCCCTGCCCAAGAGACACCCCTCCCCCTCCCCCACAATAATCGCCAACAAGCCAGGGCCCAAAGGAGCGATTTCCACCACGTTCACCGGGCCCCTTTGTCTCAATTGCTCCAGCCTCATCACAATTATATCACCATGAATGACACCCTCAGCTCATGTCCCTGCTCCAGGGCTGCTGGGACAGGTCCTAGGCGCTTTGCATCCCAGGCACTCGGTTCCCGATACTTGCAGGATTCAGAAAAGCGTGAGTAGCTTTGTGGCAACACATCACTGTCTTTGCAGTACCGAGATCTTTTTGTTTGTCTCCTGTCATTTCACTGCCTTTTCCCTTTCTCAAGGAGGGTGGCCCATCTGCAATCGTAATGAAAGTGGAACGGGAAGTCCACTGTCCAGCTGCAGGGACAAGCACATCTAAATGCATCAGCTATTTACTGTAGGCACCTGGGCTGCTGCTTAGGCCACACCTGAGGACATACAGATACACAGAGCAGATCCACAGAGTCCTGGAGGTTGACCTGGGGCCCTGTGATGAATAGGACGCCCTCAAATTCATGGCATCAGAGGTATAAACACTCTTCTATTTGTAGAGCTTTCGAAATATTTCATGCCCTAAAGTTTTTAGAACACAGAGCTTCAGAGCTAGAAAATGCCTTTGTGGCCATCTGACACCACACTCTGATTTTCTGATGGCAAGACTGAGGCCATCAGTTTGGGGAGCTCACCCCACCCCCAGGAGACGGCAGCGTGCCGACCGGAACCTGAGTTCCCGCCTTTTTGTCGCACTGCTGCATCGTCCGGCAAAGGGAGTCTCCTCCTTCCACCCACACAGCAGCCCTGTCGGGGCACAGGGGCAGATCCTGGGACGGAGTGGGGGGCAGGCCGGCCAAGTGGCGGCTGCAGTGCCATCTACGTGGTCCTGAAACGTCTCTCTGGGGGTGGGGGGAGACATCCTTCCTTCCGCCACGCTCAGGGGAGGACTTTTGTGACACATGTGGAGTCAGGATCAATCAGCGGAAATTTTGAAACCAAACAGGCGCAGGCGACCTATTTTATCATCCGGAATAAGGAACATGGGACAGGCCCCCGGCTGGCCTGATACGGGGTCTCATTAAAGAAAAATGAAGCAAGGAATGGGAAAAGTGTTCACAAAAAAAAATTTTTTTTTTGAAAGACGGTGACCCTGCTGAAACTAGGTGGAAGAAACTTAACGAATTGATTTCAGGATATAATTTTTATAGAGATCAGTGTCTCCCTGATCCCGTTAAATAAATACTGAACAAAACTTCAGAGTATTTGTTTTGAGGGAAGAAAGGCTCACCCTGCCCGGGATGTCTGGGATTCTGCGGAGCCGACCGGGCACAGGGTGGAGGTCAGACCACTGAGTCAGGCAGACCCATCTGCACGTGAATCCCGGCAACACCCCTGCCTGGCCGCATGACCTAGAGTCGGTCATTTCCACCGACCTCAGGTTATTTCCACCTAGCCTCAGTTTCCCTGTCTGGACAGTGAGAACTGACAACAGTGCATACCTCACAAGCTGTCGTGAGGTTTAAAGGGATCAAGTCTGCAAAGAACTTCGCCTATTGCCTGGCTCGCTCACAGCCATTCCTAACGGATATGCAAGTAATATTCACGGTTAAAAGTTCTTTCTCACGAAAAAAATATAGATCTTTACTCTGTGGCTCTTTCCATCAAGGGGCAGCAGAGCAGAGTGGTTCAGAACACAGACTCTGCAGCTTGTGCTTGAAATCTGGCTCTGCCACCTACTGGCTGTGGACCTTGGGCACATACAGAACAATCTAGGCCTCAGTATTCTCATCTGTAAAATGGGGATTATAACAG
>VSMD01111778.1:0-109865 GCA_008750895.1 Mirza zaza | reverse complement strand
GACAGAGTCTCGCTGTATTGCCCAGGCTAGAGTGAGTGCCGTGGCGTCAGCCTAGCTCACAGCAACCTCAAACTCCTGGGCTCAAGCAATCCTTCTGCCTCAGCCTCCCAAGTAGTTGGGACTACAGGCATGCGCCACCATGCCCGGCTAATTTTTTCTATATACATTAGTTGGCCAATTAATTTCTTTCTATTTATAGTAGAGATGGGGTCTCGCTCTTGCTCAGGCTGGTCTCGAACTCCTGAGCTCAAACGATCCGCCCACCTCGGCCTCCCAGAGAGCTAGGATTACAGGCGTGAGCCACCGCGCCCGGCCGGAATTTTTTTTTATATATATATTTTGAGACAGAGTCTCCCTCTGCTGCTCTGCATAGAGTGCAGTGGCGTGATCATAGCTCACAGCAACCTCAAACTCCCGGGCTCAACCAATCCTCCTGTCGTAGCCTCCCGAGTAGCTGGGACTATAGGCATGTGCCACCATGCCCGGCTAATTTTTTCTATATATTTTTAGTTGGCCAATTAATTTATTTCTATTTTTAGTAGAGACGGGGTCTCACTCTTGTTCAGGCTGATCTCAAACTCCTGACCTCAAGCCATCCTCCCCCCTCGGCCTCCTAGAGTGCTAGGATTATAGGCGTGAACCATCACACCCAGCCTGGAATTCTTCTCCAAGGGAGATTTGCCTCTACTCCTCCATTTATGAGTTTAGTGGATCATTTATTTATGTCAGTATACACTCATGAATGTTTATTTTATACTTTGAGTTATAATCTGACAATACTTGATTTTGTTGCTAAATTTGTCCCGCTTTGGTGGTTGGGAGCACTTTCAGTTGACTCCTATGTTCCTTTGACATGCCCCATCATTGTTGGGGGGTGGTTGTTTGTTTGTTTTGTTTTCTTGAGCACTTCCATACTTCCTGGCACTACAGAATAGCCCAGACTCATCTTGTGTATTCCTTGTTCCAGTCCTAGGATCAGCTATTTCTCCAAGGAGCACTGACTGATTTCTTTTACTGGGAAACAGACTTAGACACAAGATCTAGGTGCTGGGTTTTATGACATTTTTGATGTTCAAAAACCCATGCAATTAAAGTCTATGCAGTAAAATCTGTCAACTTGTACTTACTATTTTCTCACTTTGCTTTTACTCTTAAAATGCCTTCTCCTTTCTAAGGACAGATGGGTGGTTATTTAAATTTAGACATAAATAATCTGCATATATGTCCTTTTAATGATTATATTTCTTGATTGTATTTTTTTAACATTTGAATCTCTAAATATATGAGCTATACTTTTGGTGCATGGTATAAAGTAGATATTTTACAATCTTTTTTCCAAAAATAAATTACCAGATCTCTCAACAGAATTCATTTCATACTTTTAAAGTAATTTTCCCTCTTTGAATCTTGAGATACAGGTTGACTGGATTATGGGCTAAGCTGTAGGAACTTAATCTAGTCTGCATGACCTCGTAACACAGTCGATAGAGTGTGAGTCACTGGTAAAATCAGAATTGTTTTGCCCTCTCCTTTTTTCTTATGTCTTAATGAACGGTTCCTGGAGGCGGAGGTGTCCTCCTGCTGTAGAAGTCTAGAGAATATGTTTCTGCCCTTAATTGAAAAGTCTATCTGCTCTCATTTATTGCCACAGGAGGTAACTTCAAATCTGTTGCACAAGTGTGAATCCAGAATGTGGTTGTGAGAAACTGAGCACGTGGAACGTTTTCTGAAAGATCTAAAGGCCACCTAACACTGTATCTTCTGTGTGTCACCTCCAGGGCAGAACAGGTGGAAAAAAAAAAAAAAAAAAGCAAAAAGATGACTTGAGTGTACTAGTTAGGTCCTTTGTGGACTTGCTCTTGCTAAATTGGGTTGGTTCTTGTCCCTTCCTTGCGTGGTGGTGTGCTGTGGGAAGCAGCCACACTGAGACCACACTTGGGCTTATCATTTGGGGCATTTAAGGAGTCAGATGAGGTCCTTTCTACCACTTGTGTCTCCTTTATACTCAGCCTAGGAAAAATTTTTACCAGGCTGCGGGCCAGCAGGAACTCCCTGGTTGGTGTTAGTTACTGTTTATGTTCCCACATACAATGTTTGTCTTTGGTTTGGCTGATAAGAAGCCCGGCGCCAAATCTGTGGCCCATTTGTGGCAAAATGTTTGCCTCTGACTGAATTTTACCCTCCTGCTTTCGATGTTTGCTTTTTCCTAATTTCCTTTCCCACTTCATTTTCTATGGTATTGGATTTAGGGATTTCTCCACCGCGGCACTTTTGACACTCTGGACCTGACCACTCTTTCCGTGGGGGCTGCCCCGCGCTCTGCACCGAGTCCAGCATCATTCTGGCCTCCGCTCCCTAGTAGCAGCCCCACCCAGCTCTCCTGCTGTAACTGTCAGGAATGTCTCCAGGCATTTCCAAATGTCCCCTGGGGAGCAGGTTCTCTGGTTGAAAACCACTAGACTTCATGTATCTGTGCCATCACTACAATATTTTGGTTACAGGCAATGTATAACCTTTTAAGTTAATAGTAGATAATGAAATGAATAAGCCTTATCTGGTGAAAAAGGTGGGGAGTGGAGCATTTATACTTTGGATCTAGAAATTCGAGCCATAGTATGTTGCCCAGGCATCCTCGTGCAGCTCAGAGCCGTTGCTAGTCTACTCACCTGCTGGTTCTCAGGCAAAATGTAGCCATGCAAGGAGTCATGTTTTTAAAGAGAGAAGCCTCCGAAGGGGAGAAATAGAGGATGTATGACGGACAAGGCTCCTCTGGGCCTGCCCGCTCCACACATTTACAGAGGAGGAAGACGAGCCGGCCTGATCGTTAGCCAGTGGCAACAGGCCCTGCCCAAGCCCTGTCTCTGCGTACAGGCGGCTCATGGTCCGTGGCTTCTGCTGCCCGTTAGAGCACTGTGCAGAGCCCAGAACTCGTGGACACGTGGAAATGAAGATGTCCCACTTGAGTCGGTCATGAAGATCATCAAATTGCAATAGAAGAACCAGGTTATTTGGCATTTTGGGGAGGTCATATTGCTTCTAAAAACTATTTTAAGGCTATTTATGTGCTAGTACCATTGTGTACCCCTTGAGGAACTTGCCTCTGGCCAGCAGTGGGTAATGGAAATTTTGTACTTTTAAAATTTTTTGTGAAAGACTGTTAAAGTTGTCTGTCATCCAAGGAAACCTTTACTAGGCTTTCAAAGCCAGAGCTAAAGAATAATAGGTAGTGCCCAGCCAAACATTTTAATGTGCCTGTTCTGATTTTTCTCATGGTAATACGGATTTAATCATGCAAGAATGTAGTTTTTTTTTTTTTTTTTTTTAAAAAACCAACACTCCAGGCTAAAAGATCTTTCATTAGAGTAAATAATTGAACATTGAGCTTTACATTATTTCAGCCTATTGAAATAGCAACGTAAGAGTACACTGTGCCCTTTGCTTGAAGAAACATGATTTTGTTGGGGTTTCAGTGCACATTCCTTTGCAGTTGAAGCACAATGAAGTTTTTTCTTTTGTTATTGCTGAACAGCTGAAATGAAGGCATAGACAACCATGTAAGAAGTACTTTTAAAAACAGAGCTATAAGACTCAGTTCCTTACTCTTGAGGTCTTGGATGTCCAGAACTTGCTTACACCTATCTGTGAGCTTTTGTATCAAGGGTAAGCGAAGAGATTTTAAGGAAATAATAATCTTCTTTAAAATCAGGTCATGTCTAGGATTTTTTGTTTGTTTTTTGTTAAAAAGGGAGTAGCGATCCTCTATCTTCCTACTAGGGTTCTCCTGTGATGGCCCTTGCCGGAGCTGTTTTAAGATGTGTACATCAGGACAGTTTAGCTTGAGAAGGGACTGGCCACCGGCCACAATAATCTTGCTGAAATGGCGTTTTGTTAATTGCACAATCTTGTTTATTTTCGGTCTTCCCTACTAGACAGGATTTAGCATTGTTTTGCTAAATTCTATATCCCTAAGCTGAGCATTGTGCCAGGTGCATAATAGGAACTTAGTATATATTTGGGTCAATTCGTATTTAGTGATAGCGGGCAATATGCAAAGCTCATCCCCAAAAGTCATAGCAATTGGGATTCATAACAATTGTTCCCAATTCTTGAGAACCTATTTGTTGTCATGTGGCAGTTTGGGTTCTCCTGGAAACGGACTCCGAGATAGAGTTAGGTGTGGGGAGTGCCCCGTGAAGGAAGGGGACCGAGGGAGACTGAGCCGAGGGAAAGGGTCGACCGTGACATGGGACAGACCGGGGAGAAGGTCAGGAGAGAACTCATGGCCCTCCAGAGTGGAAAGGGTCCCCAGGTTGTTTCATGTCTGGCCACAGTGGCTGGGCCTCCACATCCCTGTCTTTGGATGTGGGTCATCGTTGGAAGGCCGTGACCTTGGGCAAGGCCTCAAGAGGCTGGCAGTTGAAAGCATTTGCCGGTAACGCTCCTAGTAGCTGGCCATCATGCTTCCTGGGAGGGGACCTGCCTGCACGTCTCTGTCCTCATGCGCCAGCCATTCTGCCAGGGGCTTTCCACCTAGTAGCTCTTGTCTTCACTGTGATCCTTAAAGTTAGTTAATGTTCTCCTCATTTACATTTATAGAAACTGAGGCTCAGAGAGGTTAAGTAGTTTGCCAGATAAACAGTGCTGGATATTTAAATTCAGGTCTGAGTCCAAAGCCTGTATGCTTTGGCTTTCTTTTGGGAATGAATCAGCCAAGTAAGAAGAAAAGTATGAATGGGGAGTCAGGAGACCAAGTTGCCATCCAGGTCTGCCACTAACTCCAAGTGTGACCTTACTTGGTCAAGTCCCATAATGACATGGAACTAAAATGACCTTTGAAGCACACAAGTTGCTCAAGATCTTATTAAAATGCAGATTCTGACCCAGTAGATCTGGGGTGGGTACAAAGAATCTGCATTTTTAAGCAGCTCTCAGGTGGTGTCTGTGCTGTTGGCTGCAGTCTCCGAGCATTCTAACGTCTCCTCCAGCTCTGAAAGTCAGTGGGTCTTGGAAATGTAGTGACAGTCCTTTCCTACAGAAGAATTCCAGTTGATAAGCACAGAAGAAATTAAGGAAATAGAAAATTCCCATAGGAACACCCCAGGTATAACTGTTGTGGGAAAGCCCTGTGGAAGGATGCTAAAATTAGGAGGTGAAAGTTTTAGGATAAATACAATATTTTCATAGTATCAGAGTATCTCCTCTTTAAATATTTATTGATTACAAAGGGCAAAAATAAGTTTAGAGCAGATACCCTCTTAACCAAGTGATCAAAGTCAATATTACCATTAATAAGACATATTAATGCACAGACCTCCTGATATGATACACTAAGCACACAACACTTCTGTATAGTCTTGTCCAGAACACACAACCTCCATCTAATCATGAGATAATATTAGACAAACTCAAAATGAGGGACATTCTACAAAATAACCAGAATTCTTTGAAAGTGTCAACGTCTTGAAAGACAAGGAAAGACTGAGGAATTGTCACAGATTAGAGCACAGCAAGGAAATATAAATGCAATGTAGGATCTTGGACTGGATTCTGGAACAGAAAAAAGGACATTAATAAAAATATGCAAATGAAGTCTATAGTTTAAAGTAATGCTCTAATACTTAATTTTGACAAATGTATCATGGTGATGTAAGATTAGGTGCTAACATAAGGAGATGGTTGGTGAAGATAAATACAACTTTGTTCTATTTTTGCAGCTTTTCTGTAAGTCTAACATTATTTAAAAATAAAAAGTGAAAAAAATACTAAGATCTAATAGGTATATTCTTCAAAATTTTTTTCACCCCATAATATGCTGAAATTTTTTTAAAAAAACCTTTTTTCAGACATATTTTTACATGTAAATGCTGTTGTCCCCAACCCCTGGGGTCCCTGTTAGGAAACGGGCCACATATCACCTCCTGAGCTCCTCACCACCTCCCCCCAACCCACGACACCCCACCTCTCCACCATCGGTCTGCGGAAAATTGTCTTCCATGAAACTGGTCCCTGGTGCTAAGAAGCTTGGGGACTGCTGCATAAAGACATTCATACAATAGTTTGTTTAGACTTTATATATCACATGATTTGCAAATAATAATGATTTTGCTTTTAATTGCTACTATTTTTACTGCTTCCCCCACCAAAAAAAAAAAAACTAAAGCTCAAACACTTTTGAATCTTTTAGTGGTCATAGACATCCTTTTGCATTGCATTGCTGACTCAAGAGGTTTTACAGTCAAAGATAATGAGGATAACTAACATTTATTCTATTTTCTGCTGAGTGCTTTAAATGCCTTACCTCATTATTCTGCCCAATAACATTATTACTAATATTATCACTACCACACAGAGAAGGAAATAGAGAAGTAAAATGGCTTGCTCAAGTTTACATGGTGATCTGTAAAACCAGGGTTTGAACAAAGCTTACCTAACTTTCTAGCTGAGCCTTTAGTTATACTGTCTATAATACTGTTTAATATTAACAATTCATTTCGGATAGATTTGTTTTACCGTGGAAGGATGCCGTCACTGAACCAACATTTTAAAGATGAGATCACGATGACAAAGAAACTAGTCAGTGCTCTGTGATCCTCCACCCAATTCGGGCAGAGCAGGGTGCCCAGAGAAGATGGGGGTCCCAGGCCCTCCACTGCCAAATCCCCGGCTCAGAGCAGCTGTAGTTGGGCAGGGAGGGGGACTGGGGGGAGGGGGATGAAGGACTTCAACACCTTTACCAGCGCCCCCCCCCACTGCCCCGCTTGGACAACTCACTAAGCCAAGTGGGGGTGGGCCAGGGCTGGCTCCTACCTGGGCAGGCCTCCAGCTAACTCTGGGCAGCAAATACAGACCAAAAAAGAAAAAGAAAATATCAGCTCCTGTGCTATGTCCTGACTTCCCCTGGCGCCGACAGCTCTGACTGCACGGAGATGGTGCCGTGGTCCTGAGACAGGGGCTGGAGGAGCAGGTGGAGCCCAGGGCGGAAAGAGCTCAGTAATTTGGACCAATTCCCCTACTAGGCAGAGCTGGCCACAGCTTTTCTCCTCCAGGTGACCTCAGGGAGGATAATAACATTACTCTCACAGGATTATTTTGGGGTTTACCGACTAGCTTTACATTATTTAGTACTGTGCCTGGGGCACAGAAGTGCTTAGTAAACCTTGTCCTGGTCAAAATGATTGATTTACAATTTACACTTGATACGTATGGGCAGACAGTGAAGAATCTTAACTGATGACATTTGAAGAGAAGCAGCAGGTCACATGGGTGGGGGAAGATGTGGGGTATTTTGGAAAATGCGTTAAGACAGAATTAATTTTAAAAATAGAAGAGACATGGAAATGCACCCCAATTAGCAATCTCGAGGAGAGTTGAGGGGGCTTATTGTGTCCAAAAAATAGCTGCTACGAAAAAGCAAATTGAAAAATTGATTGCTGAAAGAGCGCTACGAATATGGGCAACAAATACCAAATAAACACTGCTAAATATTGAATGAGGGGTTTAGAAAGTAACCAGAGGAATTTTCACAGAACATAGAGTGAAAACATAAATAAACAATTTACTCAATTGTCCTGACCTCCTTTTCAATGTTAATGTCCTGACAAGGGGACATGTGAAGCCTACAAAATTGAGAAAAAAATTATAACTTTGTATTTACTATTTCACGAATATTAAGGTTACTTCTGGGTACATGACTATGTATTTTATGTTTTTCATTGATGAGGTAAATGAGATGTTTACTTTTTAAGATCCCAATTGTTTTTTGATAATTTTTAAAAAAGCAATTTCTCTTTGGAGATGTATCTTTAATCTCGATATGTTACTCAAGTGCCATGTCAATTCTAATAATATTTTAAAATCAATTCTTGGGTTGGCAAATAATGAATGACAGTCTTTTTATTTACTTAAGGGTCTGTAAATGCAGTGTTGATTTCCTCTGTGGCAAAATACTTAAGATAGTTTAAAAAACTTCTCCAAGTAGTGTGTGTGTATATAAAATTTTATTTATAACTTTTAATATTTCTGCATTGTGGCCCATGATGTGGTTTATCAAATATATTGACACATTTTAGCATGCTCCATTTACAGGGAAAATGTACTTCCTGTTTATTGGGTAAAATTTTATTATATAACTATTAATTTATCCTTACTAATTAAATATCAGAAAACCAATTTTATTCATTCATTCCCTCATTCAGTTATTCATTCATCTGCCAGCTTTATCTGTCAAAGACAGAATGAATATGGTAAAATCTCCCTAATCTGGTTTCTATTCTTTGCCCCTTTTGTTCCTGGGTTAGTGGAAGTTCCTCCCATTTTCCAGTGAATGAATTATTTTCTCATTGTGGTACTCACGGGCTTTCACAAGTACTTCATATTGTCCTTCTTTATGTCTTAGGTATATTTGTTTGAGGAGGTGAACAGTGCATAGCAGGAAATGTTAGCATGCATTTGAAATGAAATTTTCACTCCTAACATTTAAAAGAGGAAATTTCAGGAAAATTAAAAGAGGAAAGCCCTATTTCAGTGCAGGAGGCAGGGATGTGTTAAGCTAGGCTGTGGTGTTTTGCTGGAGAAGTCTCCCTGCTCTGAAAGCTTAAAAAAAGTCATTGGTAGGCTGTAGGATGCATTTTTTGCAGAGTAATGTTTCTTATATAGTGAAACAAGAATAATATCCTGTAGAAATGTTAGAGTTATCTTTTTTTTTCTTTTTAAACTTATTTAATATTCTATATGTACAAGAAAATCTGTAACCTCAGAACTGGAACATTACTAACTCTACTGAATCCACTCCTCCCCAGCCCTAAGTTTTGTATTTGGCGTGAGCTTTAATGAGAGTCCAGACACAACTGCAAGGCTGTGGTTATAGGACTTAGGGAGTCTGCCTTTTGCTTTCAAACTATGGGGTAAATTCACACACCTCTTGAAGAACAGCCCTCAAGTGGCTGGCTAACTTGTAGCATGACCTTCCAAATAATAAGCCTTGTACTGTGCTCTACCAAATGAGACAAAAGATAGCAAAGTTTTCAAAAATTATTAAATTACACACAAATGTATTAATAAATGTCCCCATGAAGATGCAATATACTGCTATCAAATTTAACTACTTTTTAAAATGTCCTCAAGGAAATAATATTTTTTGAAATAGACAATAACAGAGAATATACCAATAGGGCTAGATCCATGGCAACTGGAAATAGGAGGGAGAAAAAGGAGTCTTTGGGGACAAAAACGTTTAGAACTCTTCAGAGACTTTTTTTTTGCCCCTGGGTAAAACACAATATGAAAAAAAGGAACCAGCGAATGGGGGAAAAAAATCTATATTATAAAAAAATTAAGTTTGTTAAAAATTATTACACAATGCTGTAGAGGTTTATATTTTACTTTGGCAAAATAATTATATATTATTTAAATACTTTGTATAGTAAACATGTGAAGTATGAGTTATAACATGCTATTTTATAGATTTATTGAGTATGTACTCCTTTATCCAATGAGTGTTAAGTGACTGTTTTGCTCTCTTTCTATGATAATTATATTATCTCGAAGATAATAAAAGCTGACAGGCATTTGTCATAGGAAACAATGGGCACCTATTTTATGAAATTGACTTGGTGGAAACCCTGTGCTCACTGGCTTGGTGCACGGAGATAGGGCCTGCCAGCTTCCTGTGCCCAGCACTATAATCTCACAGGCGTAACAGTTAGCGAATTTATGAATGAACACAAAAGGCTAATGCTCAAAAAGGTCTTTTATTCATGGATAAAACCACTTGAAGTGGCAACAAACTACATTTCACTTGTCTCTTTCTCGTTCAAGTGTTTAAAACAATAAATCCAGGATGAATCCTGTGACAGCCATACAGGAAGAAAATGAGCAGCTGCAGTTAAGTACTTGAGAACATTTAATTGGGGAAAATAAATTACACCAATTCTAAACTCTGATGAAAAGCATCAATGATTAGAAAGCTTTGTTTGAAAAATTACTTTTTAATAAAATTATAAAAGAAACACAAGACAAAAATTCTAATACAGGAAAGACTAGCATATAAAGAAAAAAATATTCCTTATAACACTTTAGGTTTTGGTGCACATTAAGCCTTAGTCAGCATCACACTCTCAGGGTCTCCCAGGTGTCTGGGATGGAGCAGGAATTAAGTGAATGGGTTATGGGGTGCCCTCAAAGCAGGCTTTCCTCTTTCACTTTTCTTATTGGCCACTACTAATCAGTGGTTATTTTCTCTTATCTTAGTACCTTAGTGTATTTCAGCAGTAACACAAGTGCAACCTCAAAAAGATATATAAAAGCTATCTATTTCTATGTTTGGCTTGATGAGTCTCAAAAAAGATAAACTGTCATAGTAGACTGTCACTAGTGAGTAAATGTATTGATATTAAGGAGTGCTATTTAAGAACTTTATGATTCATTCCCAAAACCTTTTGTGGCAGTCCTTAATATTGTCACCAGATATTTCTGTCTCTCCATCTTCCAGGCACATGGCCTTCCCTGTACCTCGAAGTTAGGTGTGGCCATGTGACTTGCATTGGCCAATGGAATATGAGTGGAATTGATGTGTTTCAACCCTAGGTTGTAGTATATGAGGCCGTTCACCACATTCTCTTCCCATGCCAAGGCGATCAGGAAAGCATGTGTCAAGCCTGCCATCAGCATCTGTTTCTGATAAACAGAACTTTCCTACCAACACAGATTAGGCATGTAGCATGATTGAGGAAAAAGACTTTTATTGGGATAGGCCCATGAGATTTGAGGGGTTACTTGTTACCACAGCACAATTTATCCTGTCCTGACTAATACACGCTCATTCGCAAACCTGGGTATTGTGCTAGGCATAGTGGAAACCAATACTAATGAAATATACATCTTTATTTCAAGGGAATTTACATTCATAGGAGAGACGGTATATAAAAAAGTACCACTCAGCCTACAAATACAGTAAGTCATACATTTATAGGACAGATTAAAAAAAGTGGGAAGTATTGCTTCAGGTATAATTGCTTGAATTAAAAATCTTTAGTAAACTTCAAAGATTTCATAAGTTGCAAATGAATTCTTTCTAATAGCTTCTACCAAACACTCAAAAAATTTTTTATCAGCAGATTCATTCCTCTGGCTATATTACTAAGACTAAAGTAAGAAAAAAAATAAAATTCATATTTAACATATTCATATTTGATATATTACATTTTTTCTTAGTAGACTATTAAAATAACAATTTTGACTGTGACATTAAGATGCTAATATGAAAACCATTGCCCTACTCTTAGGGTAATAAATTGCTGTGTGAAATTATGCGGTGAATTATGTTGTCACATAAGGGTTTACTTTTATAAGGATAGAATTGGTATATTCTCTTCAATATCTCATTCCCTCACAGCCACAGAAAGGTAGAGCACAGATTGTGGCCTTAGACAACTCTGCTCTGAGTCCTTAGCTCCCTGCTGATGAGAAGTAAAGTCTTGGCTAACACAGATAACTTCATGTGTCTCGATTTCCTTGTCTATAGAACTGGGGTAATAAAACTACTATCTTTCAAGCTTCCTGTGAGCACTGATTGAGACAATTCAGGAAGCACTCTGTGCACAGTGCTTTATTTTTAGTAGTCACTCAAGAAATGTTTACTAAACAGTACTAATTATTACTCATCACATTTTCTCTTCCTATAGCCACATTGTTTCCAAAAAATTTATTAAAGTAAAAGGCATTAAATGTTGACCAGTATGGGTGGGTATTATTCATAAAAATAAAAACTAAGGTATTGGGAAAACATACCAATTTCCTAATTTTCTTTGGGATTCTTTTATTTATGATTTTGTTTAAGTGAACGCATTAAAATTTTTTCTTAGATGTTTATTGTAGAACTTTTAGAAAATATAGAAAAGCAAAAAGAATCAGGTGACAAGAACTTACCCATTATCTCAAGATCTAAGCATAACTACTGTTAATACTTTGGTATCTGTCCTGAGATCATTTTCTTCATGCATATGTCTGGGTGTATACAAAATATGTATGATAAATATTTTTTAATGAAAAAGGGATGGATCATGTACTGTTTTTTAAAAATCTGCTGTTTCATAAACATCTCTCGTATGAGCATTTTTCTGCACAGTCCTTTGCAATGGCTACATGTGCTGCACATCTTCCCTTTGCCCCCCAAACCCATCCTCTACCCTTTTCATCCTGACCAGTGAGGCCCCCAGCGGTGGGCTCCCTTGCTTTCTGGCTTCTCCAGTGGGGCATACCAGCAGATCAGAGTGAGGACAGAAAATGAAGCAGGGGTATTTATGCTATGGCTACCTCTCTGTGGAGTAATGGGGGTGTGCCGAGTCCCCTGGCAAAGACCACCACTCCGTCCTGCAGTCAGCTACCCGTCTCTGCTTCCAGACACCACTCCCTCAAGGACGGTAACGCAGCCCCACTGCTGCCCGGCTCAGGATCACACACTATCCCTCATGTTTTCCTTATTTTGTAAATAGTTCCAGATGCTTCAAACTACCCGATTTCAGTGTCCCATCTGGTTCCTCCTGGGACACTGCTTTATAAACCAAGAGAGAGGTTCTTAAACTGTAGTGTGCATCAGAATCACCAAGGTTTGTTACAACACAGATTGCTGGGCATCACTCTCCGGAGTTTCTGATTTGGTAGGGAAGGTCTACCTACCTGGTCTGGGAAGGTCCAAAGAATCTGCATCTTTAATAAGTTCCCAGATGATGCTGGAGGTGCTGGTCTGGGGACCACACTTTGAGAACCACTGCGCTCTGCGTTTATTCTGTTGCACAAATCTGACAGTCTATTTAACCAACCATTTTTTCCTTGTATTAATACAAATACTTCTGACTTTTTTACCTTTTGGCTAAATCTTTATACACAGACATGTTAGTTTCCTGCAAAAAAAAAAATTCCTAAAAGTAGAACTTGGGTACATGTGTATGCAGATTTTTTAAGTTTTTGATCTTTATTGCCAAATTGCCCATCCGGTAGTTTTTATGAACTTACAATTCTACTAACATATACAAAAGTCAGCATTTCCTTGTATCTTCGCAAATATAGTACTGTATTTTATAATTTATTAATATCTTTGCCAACGGATAAAGGAGAATGTTAAACTATTGTTTACATCAAGTTATTTTGATAACTGGTGAGACTGAAGACTTTTGCATATACTTTTGTCCTTCTGCACTTACTAGTTTGTGGGTGATATCATCACTATCTTTGCCTGTTTTTCTGTGGGTTCATTTGATGTTTATCATTTAAGACACCATTTATTTGTAAAGAATGCCAACTTTTACCTTTAATACATGTTTTCAGTATTTTCCCAAATTTGTTTGCCTTTGGATTTTGTTTATGATTATTTTCCATTAGAAGAATGTGTTTTTTTTTTTTTCAGTCTGTAGTCAGAGCTCTCAATTGTTCATCTTGTGGTGTCACATTTTAGTCTTCACCCCTAATAAGATGTTACCTATCCATCTGGATTTTCTACTAATACTTTCATGGTTTTCTTTTTTTATTTCAATGTTTAGAGTTTATTTTGACAAGAGAGAGATATTTTCCCTCCATAAATGTCCTAGAACCATTTGTTGAGTAATTCATCCATTATTCCTTGGTTTGGAAATGGCACTTTTATCAGTGGTAAAGTCTTCAATGTATCAGGGTTTGTTTTTGGAATTTCTCTTTGTTCCATTGATTTGTGGTTCTGTGGCAGAACTACGCTGCTAATTATTGTCGTTTAAAATACGTTTAATGCATCTCGTTAATTTTCTTTTTTCCTCAAAATTCTTTAGCACTTACAATGGTTTTTGTGTAGTTCCTCAGAAAGGCTGATAAAATTGTGTCAGATTTTACCTCAAGGACAAGCTCTTTTTTCCGTGCCTGTACTGTTTGGGCTCACGGTTTTGTGCCTTTTATTTTCTCTCTCTCTCCTCTCTCCTCTTTCCTCTCTCTCTCAACCTTATTTAGGCTGGGTGTGGTGGCTCACGCCTGTAATCCTAGCACTCTGGGAGGCCGAGGCGGGAGGATTGCTCAAGGTCAGGAGTTCGAAACCAGCCTGAGCAAGAGCGAGACCGTCTCTACTAAAAATAGAAAGAAATTAATTGGCCAACTAAAAATATATAGAAATAATTAGCTGGGCCTGGTGGTGCATGCCTGTAGTCCCAGCTACTCAGGAGGCTGAGGCAGAAGGATCGCTTGAGCCCTGGAGTTTGAGGTTGCTGTGAGCTAAGCTGACACTACAGCACTCACTGCAGCCTGGGCAACAGAGTGAGACTCTGTCTCAAAAAAAAAAAAAAAAAAGTTAACCTTATTTAATTCATTTATCTTATTTAATTTTTATAAGTTATCTTTCAGTTTCTATAGATTATTCTCTTCTAAATTGTCAGCTTTCTTGCAGGGATGTGGGCTCCAGGCGTGTGTCCCCCAGGCCCTGTGGGGCAAGACAGGGCCTGCAGGGCCTTGGAAGGTCCCAGGCCCAAGATGGGGGACTCTCTTGCAGATCCAGAGGCAGAGCTGTGTGTAGCAATTGATTGGGAATAAAGAGTGACAGAAGAGTTTGAATTAGTGTCACTTTTTCAAAAGGCCCCCTTTTTGCAGTTACTCATTGGTTTCTAAAACATGGTTTTTGAGATTACTTTGGGGCTTTTGAAAATGCTGTTGGTACAATTACTTTTTGCATGCTGTTTAGTGGTATTTATGCTAGTAATGTTTTGGACTTGGCCTGAGAATGAAACATGCCAGTGGGGGGAAGTTAGGTATTCCAGAGATACCTGTCTGATCACTGGGGGGCCCTCACGCTCTGGAGACTGGCCTTGTCCTGAGAGCAGGTGGCCCCTACATCTCTGGATCCCTTGTGTATTACAGTTCTTGGCTCACAGCACAGGCCTGGTCAGTATTTACTGAATGAACTAATGTAAGAATTGTGTACAGTTGTTTTTTAAGAGATTGGGTCTTACTATGTTGCCCAGGCTGACCTCGCACTCCTCAACTCAAGCAATCCTCCCACCCCAGCCTCCCCAGCAGCTGGGACTGCAGGCGTGCGCCACACCCTGAGTATAGTTTTTAAATCAGAACCTGCAGCAGTGTGCACGTTACAGGGAGATACATTTGCTCTTGCTCTGAGAAAGATATTTCAAGCAAAATCTTCAAGTAATGCAGGCTTATGAGGTAGTGAACCCCCCATTCCTGGAAGTACTCAAGCTGGGGCTGATAATAACTGTCCGGGGTCGCTGTGGATATGATTACTGATTTTTGGGGGGGGCCGGCAAACTAAGGTCCTTATGTCACTAAGACTCGGTGATTCTGTTATTCCTGGCTAATTAATGTTGTGTTTTAAATTTTTCCTTTTCGTTTTTCTCTTTCCCCTAATTCCCTGTATAGGCCTTTCTACAAGGCGTGTTTGTTGCAAATGCCTCTTGTGTGCCTCTGTGTCCTCAGCCTCAGGGCCGCAATGGGACCCGTCTCCCACGCGTTCCTTGGGAAGTGCTGGCGTTTCGCCTCACCCGCCGGCTCGTTTGTCTTTACTGAACACGCAGATGTGACGACAGCTCCTGTCACTTGCTCTGTGATCTCTCTTTTCTCATAACCGATAGAAAGGAAAAAAAATGCTTTCACATTATTAAACACCATAAACAATGGGATGTCCCCTTCAAGGAACATCAAGATTTATCCATTAGTATGTCAGATGGCTCTCGGCTACTTCTCGTTTGTTTCCTTGCATTATGTAAGGAGCTAAAAAAGAAACGTAAGATGATTTTTAAAACTTATCTGCTAGTGGATTCGTCTCCTAGGGCTGCCGTAACAAAATTGCCGCAAACTTGGTGGCTTAAAATGACAGAAATTTATTGTCTCAAAATTCTGGAGGCCAGAGGGGTGCAGTGTCCTGGCTGAGATCTCCGGGACTGGCAGTGAGTGGTGGTGACAGTGGGGCGAGTGGGGACTCTTCCTCCCAGGATGAGAGCTGGCAAGCATGGGGCAGCAGCTACGTGGCACGTCAGGTAGAATATTTGTCCTGCGCTGTGTAGGTCATTATAACACAGACCCACGTACCGGGCAGTGTCTGAAGGGTGAAGAGGCAGAAGGAAGAACCAGAGGTGCCTGAAGCCGCCTCCCCTGTGAGTGAGAAAATCCACCTTTGCCTTGGCGTGTAACTGCTCACGTGCATCAGAACCTTTCACTTTTGCAGAAATGCCATGAATTAGGCTGGCTTGAAGTTTGGTTTCAGTGGTGAGGGTTTCTCAGTCCCTAAATAATGACACAGTGAAAGCAAAAGCTATTTAAGTTTTTCACTAGCATATATTTCAAGTGTGACTGTAGTGCATTGATTGTCTATGATGTTTATTGTATGTATATATTTATCTTTTTGTTTTCCTATGTTTTCAAACACTTGTGGGTCCACCTTTGGAGATTTCCAAAACACATTGGCAGCCATGTACATAAAATGTTTAATATTAGAACACTATGTATGAATTATATTACAGTAGATATATCATGAGGTTAGAAAATTAGAAAATAATGTAAAGGAAACTGGGCTTTTCAGAGTGTGTGAGTGAGTATGTATTTGTGAATAAAGCATTTTTACAGCATCAAAGGATGTTAAGAACAATGCAGTCCATCCATAAAGGCATAAGATGCTTATTCTGTAAAGTGTAGATTTTTTTTTATAACAATAACATTAGAGTGTTTTTACTTTTGCTCTTCGTGCATTTGAAAAGGACACAGTTATGCTATACAGTAGTTTGCATTTCTTTGAGGCTTTTTATCTACAGACAAGCATTAGGAACCCACACTAATAGTTGAACCTTTTTTTAAGGGTTTTCCTACCAGTCAGTCATACTAGCAGTTATGAAAACATGCTACAAGCTTTATATTCAGACTAAGTTGAGAGGCTGTGTCTCTAGTAAAAATAAAGAACTTCGTTTCTATTTCTTATGTCAATCAGTCATGCCAGAAATATGAAACCATGCTATGAGCCATTTGCACATGTGAAGATTCTGAGTCCCAATCAAGATTTAAAAGGGAACTTTCCTTCTAACTCCTTGACCATTCATCCATCCATCCATTCATTCATTCAATTATTCATTGAGCCAGTGTTTACGAGCCCCCACACGGTTCAAGCACAACGATGAATGGGGCATGTCAAAAGCCTTACTGTCTAAGGAAGAAGATTGACAAGGGATGAGGTAATTTCGATATGGAAGGTGGTAAGCTAGAAGCCTGCCCAAGCTACAGTAGTATCCAGTATCTAGAAGAAGCACCCAACCCATCTGCAGGGTGGAGATGGGCGAGGGAAGGCGGATCCCTGGGCCAATTCTTATTACTATTGATATTTTTAGAAAGGATGGGGGTTAGTCATGCTAAAAATAAAAGTTTCTCTTTACCAAAAAAAATGCTTTGTTCACACTACACCGTATACATTACATTTTATAGATTATAACAGATGATTCATTACTTGGGAGGACGTATAATAGGAATATTTGCTTATTCGAGAGTAATGAGAAATGAACGTGAATGGCTGCAGCAGGCGTTCTCGTGGTTGGGTGGTCGGGTGGAAAGAACTAATTGGAATTGCAGATCTCAAAGAGGAGCAGGAGTTACCAATGCAGGACGGGGGTGGAGCCAGGAAAGGCAACATGGGCACAGGGTGAGGACTGTGCATCTGGAGAGCTCAGCTGTGGCCCCGTGGGGACGTCCTCTGTGTGCCAGGCCCCTGGGGTTTGCACCTCATTGCAGAGGTCATGGGCAGGCAGGCAGGCAAGAGGCGTGACCAGAATGGGGTGTTTCCAAAAGATCCTTTCTGATGGGATGGTGGATTCGTTTCCCAAGGCTGCCGTAACAAATTACTTGGTGATCTAAAACAACAGGAATTTATTTTCTCATAGTCCTGGAGGCCAGAAGTGTCATATCAAAGTGTGGGCAGGGCCACGCTCCCTCCAAAGGCCCCAGGGGAGAATCCTTCCTTATCCTCCTCCTGCCTCTGGTGGCTCTTGATGTTTCTTGGTTTGTGGCTGCATGACTGCGTTCCCTGTCTGCATCTTCACGTGGCCTTGTCCCTGTGTGTCTGTGTCCTTTCCTCTTTTATAGGAAGGCCAGTCACTGGAGTTAGAGTCTGCCCTAAATCAAGGATGATTTCATCTAGAGATACTTACTTAATGAATCCCATCTGCGAAGACCCTATTTCCAAATAAGGTCACATTCTAAAGTTCTAGGTGGATATGAATTTTGGGGGTACACTATTCAACCCACTACAGATGGGGAGAAACTGGGATAGGTTCAGAGGATGAAGTCTTGAAGGACCTGGGAGGACATTATAGAGGAATGAACCCACAGGGAGGAGGAGTGAGTGCCTGGAGTGGTGGGGGGGGGGGGCAAATTTCAGGAAATGTGGGTTAGGGAGAATTAGGGAGGAATGGAGACAAAAGAAGGATGCAGGATTGTGGAGTAAAAACGTGCACAAATCTTCTTTCTACATATCTGGGTGTTTTCTGTCATTTAAGTCCTAGTTCAAGTGCTACCCTCTCTCTTGCAATGGCTAACAAGAGTGTTACGAGGATTATCTCATTGAATTCTTACATAGTCTTTGGAGGTGGGTACCATTGTGATAACACACACACACACACACACACACACACTCTCTCTATTTTAAAGATGAAAAATCTGAGGCTTGCAGAGATTAGGTGGTTGCTAGTAAGTAAATGTTGGAGCTAGAATTTGACAACCACACTCCAAAGCCAGCAGTCCAGAATATTCACATATTACACACCCCTCATTCCCACCCCCACAAGGGAAATTATCCCTCCTTGCTTTGAACACCCATAGCATGTAGTCTACACTTCTCTTTCGGCCCTTGTCAATTTCTAACTAGTTTATTTATTTTTTTTAATGTTTTAAAATATAAATTAACTTTGTTTTCTTTTTTTAATTTTTTTCCCATCTATGTAAATTAATGGCAGGAAATAACTAGTTTATTTTTATAAATAGATTTGCACACATGTTGTGAGGAGAGGGTCTGGATCTGTTTCACTGTTGCATGGTGCCCCCAATATCTTGCACCCTGCATTGCACGAAGATCATACTCATGAGTGTTTGTTGAATCAAGGAATGATATCATTAATTCAGACCACAGTGTATGTCCAGCCCATGCAAGAGATAGACAAGGAAACGTGCAACTATTACACAGTACGTTGTGTGCGGGGATAGAGGTGAACCCTCAGGGACCTTGGGATGCACTTCGGAGGGGCACTCAGCTCAGACTGGGGTGGGGGAGCCACCAGAATAGGGTGGGTCCCTGAGCATGAGGCCTGAGCGTCCCTTGAAGGAACAGGTAGAGTGGGCAGGGGAATGTTCCAGACCGAGAGAGCAGGATGGGTGAGAGAGAGTGGAGTCTCTTGGAGCACTGACTGTGGCTCAGTATGGCTGGAGAGGAGGGAGGTCACCAGAGACAAGCTTGGGCAGGTGGGCAGCAGCAAAATCGAACCTTCCCTGTCAGGTGGCAGAGTTGACCTTTATCCAAAGGAAACAACTGAAAGATTTTAGAGTTGGAGAGTGAAAGAATCCAACTCAAGTTCTAGAGCAAGTCCTCAGGCAGTGTGGTGGAAGGTAGGCTACAGGGAGGGGCTGAGGCAGGACCGTGAGTGGAGAGGCAGCTGTGGATCTGGGAGGAAAACGTGGCAATGAGAAGCGAGGGGTGACAGCCCAGAGAGAAGTGGGACCATTAGGAAGTTGGATCAAAAGAACTCGGTGACAGATGTGGGCATGGGGTCAGGGGGGAATCAGGGATGACTTCTGGTGGGGGGACTTGTGAGGTGCAGGCACCTGGAGGATGGCTCGGTTTTGAGGTCCTGCACCCTAGTCCTTTCTCCTGGGCCCCGTGCACTGTAGGAGCTGCTGGACTAGTACAGGGTGGGAGACCTACGGCCTTAAGGTCACATGTTTCCTTAAGTGCAGCCTTTTGACTGAATCCAAATTTTACAGAACACATCCTTTTATTTTTATTAATGCACTTTTTCATCTTCTATATTTTCATTTTATTTTTTAAATGAACGTATGTAAAATAACAAAGAATAAAATAAATTTCAATGAAATAATCCTCTAAGATTGACTGGCACAATTAGAACATTATAAGCTATGAGGGCTAAATCGATGGCTGCTACACTCATGATTTCGTTTTAACTCCTCCCCACCCCCACCCCGACTGGCTCCACTACCACAGGAGGTTGGTTGGCAAGAGTTTATGGGGGTCGAGTACACCAGTCTGTTATCAGCTTTTGACAACGGTGCAGTATGTTTCTGTGTGAAGAGTTGCACAGCTCAACAGTATTGTTTTAATTCTGTCTGCTTAACAGCCCATCATGCCAAAGAAAACCAAGAGAAGGCTGAAGGAAGAAAATAGATTTGTTAATGAGGATTGGGAATTGAAATATTATCTTGTTTCTCCTAAAGATAGGATGATTATCTTGCTTTGTGATACTGCAATATCAACATTAAAGAAATTCAATGCTCATCACCATTATAACACTCATAAGGACCACAAGTATTTTAAATTGGAGAGGCATGAAAGGTTGTAGTGCAAAAATTAAAATATGAAAAGCAAAAGCAAAACAAAGATAATTCTTTCAAACAGCAATAAGACCTGGAAATAATGTCACTGAAGCAACTTATGGGTGGGGGGTGGGGGGGAAGGAAGCCATTCAGTGATGTAGAAATTGTGAAAGAATGCATTGTCAAAGTTGTAGGATGCTTAGACCCTGATAACATTTCAAAATACAAACAACTGCCTTTTTCAAGGAGAACCATAACTGATGGGCAGCATGAATTATCCTTCAACTTAACAGAACAACTTCATACAATACTTGAAAAGGAAAATATATATTATTCAATTGCTTTCGATGAATCAGGTGATACATGACTCTGTGCATGCTTTTTAATTCATTCAGGTCGTAGCAGATTTCCTTTGCTACCAAGAGTTACTCGCTTTGGGCACTCTTGTGAACAGAACACAGGGAATAGATATCTTCAACAATTTCAAGACAAATGTTGTGAAGTTGGACTGAATTTAGTAAATTTAGTGAGTGTATGTACAGATGGTGCACCTTCCATGACAGGAAACATGAAAGGTTTATTGCACAGATTTAAAAAAAATGGTATTAACAGAGCCAGATGCATTCATTTCTTTTCATCGTATCTTGCATCAGCAAAATCTCTGTACTAAAACTACTATTGTAGGTGACACTTTGCAACAAGTTATATGTATTGTTAACTATAATCATGCAAATGCAACAGGGCACGGTCAGTTTCGTGACATGGTAGAGTTGAATGATGAGGATTTGCCATATCATTCTAAAGTGTGTTGGTTATTGCAGGGATAGGTGTTAGGCAAAATTTTCTCTCTAGTAGAACAAATAGTTATGTTTTATGAAGAACAGAATCAGCAGTGTGAATTATTGAAAGATTTCTATAGGAATACAGCATTTTTGTGTGATAGCATCACACAAAATCAAAATGAATACTTCTTTACAAGGTAAAACTAAATCTATATGTGATATGTGGCAAGAAATCCAAGCATTTTGAAAAAAAGCTATCGTTTTTCAAAACACTTCTTCAAAAGCAAATTTCAGATGAACACTTTAAGATCATTGATGAGCAGGATGATATATGTGAATCGATTGAATAATACACAGCTGCTATAGACCTATTAATTGGAGAATACAATGAAAGGTTCACTGACTTTGAGAATCATGACATCACACTCAAATTAGCATTTCAGTCTCACCTAGTTAATATCACCAAGGCACCTAAAGAACTATAGATGGAATTGATTGAGCTCTCAGTAAATGACATTTTAAAGTCATTGTTTGATGCTAAGAAAGACCAGTTGAAATATGGAAAAATGCAGTAGAATACCCACACCTTTGGCAACATGCCTGAAAAATGCTTTCTTCCTTTTCAACCACTTATCGCTGCAAATCTGCATTCTCCTACCTAACCCAAATCAAGATGCCCTTAAGGTCACAAATGACTGACACCCATCTAGGGGATCAACCGAAACTTGGGATCTCCATGCTGCAACCAAATATTCAAGTGCTTTCTGACAAAAAGCAGACACCAGAAAGTAATTAGAAGGTTATTTAACTTTAAAATTAACAAATAGTTTTCATTTTTTGGAATTATTAAGTACAGAGTAGTTAGATTTTTACAAAATAATGTAATAATACATTTTTTAGTATATCTAATTGAAGTTTCTTTAATGTAGCCTTATTTGATTACGGCTAAATTAATGGGGCCTTCCAACATGAAAAGGTTCCCCAGCCCTGGACTAGTAGCAGGCCTCTGTTCTGTGAGAATGGATCTTAGAGTGAAGGAAGCCATAGAAATCATGGCGTTGGGAAGACCCTAAGCAAAACAGCAAAAGCAATGCCTTCAAGGGAAACACATGGCGAATTTGACTTCATCAATATTGAAAATGTCGATCTGAAAGAAGACAACATGTAAACATAATACAAGTGAGGAGGAGAAGCTGGGAGAAACTACTTGCAAGGCACGTGCATATAACTGTTGAAATATTTATGTACTAATCAGCAGGGATAAGAGGAATATCCACACACGTCTACAAATGAGCGAAGGAAGTGAACAGGAAATTCACAGAGGAAATGAAATAGTCAATAACCATAGGAAAGGACACTCAATTCCATCTGTAATTAACAATATGCCCACTAGATATGATTCTACTCCAACCAGATGGTGAAATAAAGCGTTTAAAGAAGGCAGGAAGTTTGTCTTTGTTCACTACAGAAAGATAATGCACCAAACTGAAATGGCTGCTTCTGAGAGCTGGGGGTGTGGCTGCTGGGAGGACTTCCTTTTATCTCTAATGTTTAAATTGTTGTACCAGGAGAATGTGTGCATGCATTACGTGGATATTTTAAATTACTAGAGAAAGAAATCGTATGCTTCCCCCTCATTTTACGTTGTTGGGTGATTGCGAGGAGTCAAGTGCTGCTCTCATGACAGAGAGGCTGTCCGTTCCCAGTTCTGTCACCTTCCCACCGTGTTACGATGATAAGCGAGATGAGAGCTGGGATTTGAGGAAGGACCAGTTTGGAGCTGTGTTTCCGGGGGCAGCACTGCTGCGTGGGGCGGGCTGCTCCTTGTGCGGGGCTGGCCTGTGCACTGGGCGCAGGATGCCACTAGCAACCCCTCTCCCACGTGGAAACAGCCAAACATGTCTCCAGACATTGCCAGATAGCCCTTGGGAGATAACCCTTCCCTCCACTGAGGACCACTGGCCTAGGGAAAGCCCAGAGAAAGAACTCGAACAACCCAAACCAGCCCAATCCACTTCTATGAGAGCAGAAATAAATGGGCTTGATTATCCTATGCTAGTGCTGTGTTCTTGCCTAAAGTGATCACTGCCATAAACCCCTTGACAAAAAAAAATAATATTTTCTTGCTCTCTCTTACCTTTGTGCCTTTGATACACCCTTACCTCCCTCCTCGTGCTGGGGCCACTCCCCACCTGGCAAGGCACCACTGACCGCGGCCCTCCAGGGCAGCTTGGGGCCATGTGCGGATGGAGCGTAAGTGGTGACTTTGCTGACATCATCTTTGTCATCAGAATCACTGGACAGATCATTCAGTGGACACGTTTAGCTTCCAGTCACATAGGAGTTAGGACTCCTGGTTATAGCAAACTAGCTGAAGCCAGAAGAAGGGGTTAGTCACCAACAGGTTACAGCCTGTGGACAGGCCCTGAGGGCGAGCACACGCTCCCTGGCGGAGGTCAGAGTGCCTGGAAGACAAAGTGGAAGTGGTAGCCGGGGACACCTTTTAAAGTCTTGTGAGCAATGCCAGGGAAGGTGCGTGATTTGTCCAAAGCAGAAGTGAAGGATGTTAAAGCCGCAGATCATCCCGGCCCGGGGAGGGGTTGGGGAGTGAGAGCAGCCTTAGGAAGGGTGTATTAAGTGGCTGCCGCCAGTCCAGTGACACATGAAAGTGGCCCAGCCGACCTTGCGACCGTGGGGATAGAGCAAGTGCAGAGACCCCAAGGAAATCAGACAGTCGGTTCTGCTGGAAAGAGGGCGGAGCAGCACAAGTGCAGGGCAGGTGTCCTTTTGCATACAGAGAGGGAGAGAAAAATTGTGCAAAAGGTCAGGCAGCCGGGGAAACGTTAATGCAAGCAGCATCCTCAGACTCAGAGAAAGGGGTGCCATTGTGGCACTGCCGCGTTTTCACTTCCTCATAAAAGCTCAACGGGGCACACTGGCTGGCTGGATGCGGGTGAAGCAGGACAGATCCATACATTTGGCGTTTAATGCTTCTTCTCAAATTTTCATTTTAAAATAAAAGCAAATGAAAGTAAGTTTGTGAGTTTAGGAAAAATAAAGTGCCTGACTTTGTTGTGTGGAATCAAGATTACAATTTTATAATCAAGGACTTCCAAAACTATTCTCTGTGACTTCGTGATGGGAAATGTAATTGCAGTAAGTGACGAGCTGCTCACGGTCACTAGTTAAGCAAACACGCACTCATACACACACGAGCACACACTCATACACACACGAGCACGCACTCATACACACATGAACATGCACTCTTAGATGGTTACGTTTCCATGTGTTGTTTTATAAAATCTCGTTTTTCATGGTCGTATCTCCCATCCCATACATCTGGTATTTCTTTAGGTCTTGCTCAAAGTTCGAACGCACATTTAAAAGTTTAGGCATCTTGTGTTCAGTGAGCCCCGTGTTTGCTGGCCAGACCCCACAGACAGGAGCACCCTTCCCAGCTCCACGTGGGCAAATTATAGTAGCAGGGAGAGACAGTCTCGTAAAAAGTAATTCAACACAGACGTAGAGGGTACAAAGGAAGGAAAAAGGAGGGGATTTTAGCTCATATCCTAGACAAATCTGCAAACCTGAGATTTTGAAGAATTGTCCGTGAATGATAAACTATCAGACTTGAAAGCGTTTAATACAGACTCTTCATCAAAGGGCTGGGCATTCTTATCCCTTGTCCCCGCCGTCGGCTGCATCGCAGGAAGTCTTTGGCAGTAAGATGGCACTTGTAGATAATAAAAGTCAAATGCTTTTTGGGTCTTTCATCTGACAGCTTTTGAGATTAGTTTAATGTTACTTGTGCGCTGTGAGCTTTAAGTTCTGACAAGTTGAATCTTCAAGCAGATGCCCGATTTTTACAGTTACTGAGTGTTATTTATGTCCATTATAAATAAAAACTACAACTCTTAGTATTTGCACTATTAGGATTTAGAGACTTCTAGGATTTTTTTTTTTTTTGGTACATTCTTTCATGTATGCCTGTGTTTGTACATCAAATGTATATACACACAGACAGGGTTAAATTACACCTGTGTTTACTAATTAAACTATCACTATATGCATTAAATGTAACATGTTCCTTATTGTGTAATGTCACTTTCATAAATGTGGGAGGTTTAAGTGTGAGGAAAATAAACCATCAAAAGAGACACAAGACAATCAGGGCTCAGCCCTTTCTGCCCTGTCTCCCTTCCCCAGAACTCATAATTGGCACAGATCCCTGTAGGGAACAAATGTGACAATTAGAAGTCTGCCCTGATTATAGAGGCTCACAGGAATACCTGGTATTGGGAAACACTCTTATTTTCTGAATAGTAGCATAAATAATCCTCGGACACAGTATGAAGAGCCCATGTGTGCAGGAAAATGGACACATTTAGACTCGGGATAGAACAAAGGAGCCAATGGAAGGACACAAACAACTGGACCATTTCACCTCTGCTTTGCTGATGAGTTGCCCCTGTCTAGTTCGTGGCTGTGGCCGTACACACCCACTGTTCATGGCTCCTAATCCTGAGTGTCTTCCAGAGCCGTGGTTTCCCACTGCGCTGACAGACACCCCCAAGTTCAGACATCCCACTCCCTTCAGCTGGAGGTGCTCTGATTCTCATTTTACATATTCTGGTTCTACCTAAAATTTAGTTGGAAACTGTGGTTCTCTGGGGAAAAAATAAAGACAACGCAGCTCTCAGGTGTAAGTGACCATCACCAGACTGTTCCAATGGCACCTGGGCCACCTACGAATGGTTCTCTGGTCTGTGGCAGGGGAGGCTTTGAGCACTGAAGTGGAGGCACCTCATCTATGGAAGGGGACTCTTGGGAGTCCAGGACAAGCCCCAGGGGACTCATTACTCGAGGATGGGAGGAGCAGGGTGAGCAGAGACAGAGGGAGCCTTAGGTTCTAGGATTACACAGATACAATCTCCTTTTCTCCCTGCATGAAGGAATGACTAAAAGAGAGGCAGAGGAAAATTGCAGGGATGCTTGGCATGGCTGGGCAGGGCAGAAAGGTTTTGCTATCTGGTTTCTGGAAAGAAAGAACTGGTTTACTTAGGACCAGTCAAATGGAAAATTTCAAAATGGGTTATTTCTCCCTGGTCCTCCACCCAGGGACCCTATGTTACCTCCAGTGGATGTCCGTTCTTCTCACATGTTAGGAAAACCATAGGGTTAAAGAAAGTCATGTAGGCCAGGCGCAGTGGCTCATGCCTGTAATCCTAGCACTCTGGGATGCTGAGATGGGAGGTTTGCTTGAGGTCAAGAGTTCGAGACCAGCAAGAGCAAGACCCCATCTCTACTACAAAAATAGAAAAAAATATATATCCAGACAACTAAAAATAGAAAAAATTATCCAGGTATGGTGGTGGTGCACCCTTGTAGTCCCAGCTACTCAGGAGGCTGAGGCAGGAGGATCGCTTGAGCCCAGGAGTTTGAGGTTGCTGCGAGCTAGGCTGATGCCACGGCACTCTAGCCTGGGCAACAGAGTGAGACTCTGTCTGTGAATAAATAGTTATCTAGGATGTGAAAGACTGACAAGACAACCACCACCACCTAGATGCCTGTTATTTTAAATGTATCCTGATAGGTGGAATTTCAGGTAGTATTGGGAAGATGTCATACATGTCCTACTGCATAGGGAAAGGATTCATCCCCCGGTGCCTGGCAAAGCCCACTTTGTGAAGCATCATCATTGCCACTGGAGGATCCGTGGAGCTCCCTTACGAGGGAGGCTGGCCCCTCGGCAGCATGGGTTTCCTGGATCACGCATTGTAGGTCTCAGAGCTGTCCCTCTTTCCCAGCCAACTTTCCAAATGCTGTTTCTTTCTGAGCTTCTGCAACTATTCTGCTCCTTAAACCAAACTTGTGTCTTCATTCTGCTTACTGTTGATGTGATTCAGAGATGACCCCAATTTCTCTGGTTCCTTGATCTTCTACAATGTCAGGCCTGATCAAGAAGTAACTCTCTGGCCCAGCCCTGAACCCAGATCCTGGTCTCCCAGGAGCTAGAATGAGTTCAGAGGAGCTCCTCAGGCTCCACATCAAACACCCCAAGTCGCTATGTCTCTCCTTTGTATTCAATCTTAATACCTTTTTTTGGGAGGGGGGGGGACTCACAAATAAAGACGGTCAGGTTACAGTAACAAAAACACCTCTAGGGAATTTCATTTCCTTTTTGAAAGATGCATAAAGTTTTTATTTCAACTAGCTCATTGACACGGTGGAGAACATTACCACTGCTTCTTGTCTCTTGCTGTTTAGGGATAGTAAGCAAAGAAGAATGATTTGAAATAGTCCACATTTTGCTGTGCCGCTACAGCAACTCAGTGGAATATACTCAGTTACCTTGTGATCATCTCAGGTTTTTTTCTTTGTAAAGTTTTATTATATGATATTTGATAAAAAGGAATAGATGCTATAGGTATATATAAGTGATGAGTCATAGTAACAAAAAAATCCATCTCTCAACTCCAGAATTAGAACAGCTAAAGGTACCTATCTGTGCCATCCCACCTCCCTGATTTCCTGGTATCATTATGTGATTATATATATATATATATATATATATATATATATACACACACACATTTTTGAACAGCTAAGTCAAGTTAATTAACATCCATTACCTCACAAACTTATCATTTTCTTATCATGAGAACATTCGCAGTTCACTTTGTTAGCAATTTTTAAGTATATAATGGGTTGTTGTTAAGTGTAGTCACCATGTTGTACAATAGATCTCCTGAACTTGTTCGTCCTAACTGACATTTTATATCCTTTGACCAGCATCTTTCCAATCTCTCATTATACAAATTTTCAAACATAGGAAGGTTAAACGAGTTTTATTGTGAACATTGCCGTTATTTTTAAGGTAAAAATTTCTTTTGGAATTTTTGAAAACCAAGTTTCAGCAACATCACACTTGGTGACATCAATGCTGGTTGGTTCCTAGTCAATGGGTAGTTACGAGATTCCTGCATCATGCAAGTTGTGTATCTTCAGACGAAAGGCTTTTTCTAAGCACTACAAATCACTTTCAAAGATGCAACTGATTTGAAGGCAAAGAGAGAAAATCTAGTCTTTGCTAGACCTTGTCCATGGATGTGGGATGAAGTATTTTGGGATGAGCAGGAAGCCTTTGAGTCACAAGCCAATCATTTGCACAGTGGACTGTGATTTCACTCTGTCCTTCCACAAACTACCCTCTTTGATAAATGCAAGGCTTTCGTGACTGGTTTTGGTTTTGCTCTAGTCACTTTTTCCTTCTCACAGGCACACCTTATTTTAACATTCTCTCAGTTCTGCCCACCTTTTTTATATCTAATTACATCTCGAGTCTTACTTTTCCTTGCCCACATTAAGAGCACATTCCCTCTTAATGTTCACAGTGGCTAATGGCCTGCTCACATTTGCCTAACCTTTTAGATAATTCTTCTCAGTGAGCCACATAGTATTTTCTCAGCATAATGTTTACCATTTTGCAAGTACTACTTAAGGAGGAAAAATGGATTAAGTAGATGCTATTTTCAGATAAAGAGTGGCAAGTATGGGCACTGCTTGGTAATGACGGTAGACCCTTCGCACCCTGGTCTCAATGCTGGAGCCCGCTGCTGCATGCAGAGAGCTTTGTGGGTGACTGCAAAAGATGCCCCAGTGTCTGCTTTTGCTCTGCCGAATTTGGCAGAAAGCAGGAAGCGACAGGCTGCAGTCAGAAGGATTTTACAGTGGAATTGTAGTGAGGGGTCGTGAAACAGTCCTAATTTGTATTTTGGGGTCATTTTCAGGATGCATCTGTGTCTTCGTTGTTTTCTGTTGCTATGGCTGAACACTCAAGACCGGGTAATTTATAAAGAAGAGAGATTTATTTCTTACAGTGATGGAGGCTGGGATGTGCAGGGTCTAGGGGCCACATCTAGTGAGGGCCTTCTTGCTGGGGCAGAGGGGGTCACTCTCTGCAGAGTCCCAAGGAGGTGCGGAGCATCTCATGGTGAGGAGGCTCGCAAGAGATGGCCAAACTGGCTTTTGTAATGACCCACTCTTGAGATAACTAACCACTCCCTTGATAACCCACTAACCCATTGATCTCTTCATGGATATATCAACATTAATCCACTCATGAGGGCAGAGGTTTCATGGCCCAATCACCTCCCAAAGGTCCCACCCCTCAACACTGCTGCACTGGGGGCCCAGTTTCCAACACATGAACTTTAGGGGGACACAATCACACCATAGCTGTGATACTCTAGTATAGAGGTTCTTCTCTAGGGACTGGGGACACCTAGGTCAGAGCTTCTAGAAGTTCGTCTAGAGGCCACCTGCATTCGAATCTTAAGGTGGTGCCTGTTCACACAGACTCCTGGGCCTTATCCCTGGATCTCCTGCATTACTGTGTTTGGGGTCAGGATTTGAGAATGTGCATTACAATAAGCTCTCTGGCTTCTCTTTTATGTGTATTAAAGTTTGAGAAACATGTCTTTGGAGTTTTAGGGTTGGAAATTTCCCAAAATTGTAGACAAATATTTTTGTGATTCACATATGTACATTTTTTTCCATGACAGATGAAATATTTGGGACTATATTTGGAAAACAGAAGCCTTGGATCCTGAAGGAAGTAACACTTCTCTGTTGTATATTTGGGATTGAGTGGCCCAGCTGCTGTGGGAAATGGTACCTGGAGAGGCTTAATGGATGGAGAACTTTGTAGAACCAAGCCCAGGGCCCCTTTGCAACTGCAATTACTCTAGCAGTGCACAGTTCTGATCACGTCATCCCTCATTGAAAATGTCATATGCTCCCCACGACCTAAAACTGACACCTCAGGGTCTCAGCCTGACCCCAAGGGCAGTCTGGGCCAGGTTGGCCCCTCAGCAGGTTTTACGGCAGATTCCCCGCAGTTGTCTGGTCACACGCTATCTGCCAGCCAGGGCGAGCCACCCACCCTTTCATCTGTGTGTACTGGGGTTTAAAAAAAGGCTGCAGACTCAGTCAAAGCTGAGCTCCAGCCCTGGCCCTGCTACTTGTCAGCTGCATTTGACTCTGGGCCAGTGACTTTATCTGAGCCTTAATTTCACCCATAGTAATACAAGGATAAGCGCATCTACATCAGTGAATGTTTGTGCAGGTTAAACGAGTCAGCACGAACACACAGCTTAGCACAGTGTGTGGCGCAAATGCTTTGGCGGGCACTTCTCTGCCTTCTTCTCTTCTCCACTGGCCCCAAACCTGTCCCCTCCTCCTTGAAGGCTCCTCAGCTCTTCCATTACTCCCCCGCAGGAGGCATCTCTCTCTCCTCTGAATGCTGGGAGGTAACGTGTTATCCTTATCTTTCTTTAGCACTTAACCTCTCCCTCCCTTACAAAATGTTTAGGTACCTGTTTTATCTGGCGTGCCCCTTTGGGCAGGGTTCTTGTCCCCACGGACCCAACCAGAAGCTTCTTGCACATAGAAAGTGCTCAACTGGAACTTAGTTTTAATGCTATTCGTGACAGAGAGGAATGTAGTATGTCTTCCGCATTGCCCAGGAAATTTCTGGATTCAACAAGGCACTTTGTAACATGGAAGAAAGTATCAAATGTCAAATGATTGTCCAGCTTGGCCTCCAGACAGCTTTCTCCGAAGCTGCTGCTTTAGATGATAGCTCACAGGTGTTGAGCTATTCGGTGTTTATTACGCACTGGTCACTGTCTGAAGCTCTGTCACCTCACACTAGCCTCTTGACTTAGGTTCTCTTGCACCTCCAATTTAAAGGTGAGAAAACAGAGGCTGAAAGATAGAAAGAAACATGCCCAAGGTGCCACAGTTAGAGGCTGTGCAGCAAGGGAAATTTAGGCTTTGAACCCTGTGGTCCACACCAAAGCCACTAAGGTGTCCCCCCAACCCCAGCCCACTCAGGCTCTCCAGTCTTGCAAAGTTCCTTTCAATGCACACTCTTTGAGTCAGGGATGGCTTGGTGAAATGCAAAGCTCAGTTGCAAAAGTAGCATTTTCAGAATTCTCCTTGCAAATATCTTTCTTGCAGAGGATGATACCTGATTCAAATTCACCAAACCCTGAAAATAATATTGTCTAGAGGAAAAAACCTTGGAGAATATCATCCACTTCCTTCACAAGTATCATTGAGAAGAAAGAAAGCATTTTCTCCAGAATAATTCATTCCCTTTTCTCCTGCGGTGTTAAATCATCAAAGTTGTTGACACTCAAAAGAGACAGATTCTTGCTTTCCACAGAAAGTAATAAATGGAAAATAGCCATCCTAACATGCTGGAGAGGTGGCTGACAGCTGTACCCAGGGGCTACGGTTTGCATGGAGCTGTGTTATTTGTGCAGCAGCAAAGGTGAAACTGAATTATACAGCACTGAGAGCAAAGGACACTAATAGAATGCTCTTAATCCCAAATCGGAAAACCCCCATGTGTGGCAATAATGCCAGCCTTTGCTTGAGTTATGCTGCGCTTCCATAGAAGTTTCCTGGGCTTAAGAACTAAGTGTGGGACTAACATTGAACAGTCTTTATATTTTATTGGTACCTGAACCCCTTAACATGGTTATGTTCACCCCTTAAAAGGAAGACCACTGGTTATTTGGGAGGAATTTTATATTTGCTGCAGTTTTTTGCTGAGAGAGCAAATATATATCCAAATGCAAAGATTATTCTTTTTAAGTTTAACACATTGATTGCCACACTAGGAAAAAAATATTTTCCTTGGGGCTATTGTGTTTTATTATGAAAATAGAATAAAAAACATAGAAAACAAAATGAGCCTTTATAATTTAATGAAAAATTTGTTATTTTTTGTTGTTTTCTGTGCGTGAGTTATATGCAATTAAATTGTCTATATTAACTATAAGAACATCAACAAGTAAGATTTTCAAGAACCAACTGCAGGGTTTTGCCCAGGAGGCCACTCGTCATGTAACATGCATGCTACAGCATGGCAGCATTAGTTGCCTGTGCACCACGCAGCTCCCAAGGTGAAGAGACATGTGAACAACATATGCATCACAGGGCCCTGGGCTCAAACTAGCATGAGTTAAATACAACTCACATGGCAGTTAATATGTCATGAACAAATGACTACAAATAAATGTGTTTTTAATATATTAAATGTTGTATTTTATCTGTATTAAATACTGCAGCATATACTATGATTACCTTAATTTATACCTAGGGAAAGTTAGGTAACATCCAAATTTTCCTAATCAAGAGCCCATTCCCCAGGGCTTATGTAAAAGAACCTAAGCACAGTTCATTATCCAGAGTATGACAGAACCTTATTTATCACCATGTAAATCAGCCCTGAAAGGTGCATTAATTAGGAAAGGGATATCAGAAACAATTTCTATGAGTAAAATGAGTAAAGGTTCGATTTGGCCAGAGATGTTATACAGGTAACTTTGCCTTTGTCTGCAGAGGGGATCCAGCATCCTTGGTTCTGGCACTGTGGTCCCATGGCCCCTAATCTGTAGAGTCTCACAACTGCACTGACCAGTTTACCTAATCCTGCCATCAGCAGAGTTGTTAACATTAATTTTTATGCAAGATGCTCTTTGCAGTGCCTAATAGGACAAAAGTTAGGGACATTACCAGCTAATAGCACAGGCTGTGTGACAATGTTTGAGCCTGCAGGGAATGGATGCCTGCAGTAATGGATGAATTACTCTCACTGCACATGGCTCCTAGGACAAGCTTGTACAGAAGGAGTCCTCTAGTCCCTGCCCCCTCTGGTAGCTGGAGGCTACATAAAGAACCTGAGGATTTTAAGTATTCCTATCAACTTAGCTCGTTTGCACCTAGTATATTCTTATTTCTGTATATTTTCAATGATTTAATTGTGATTTAAACCCTAGGCATGTATATAAAAGGTCATACAGACCTCCCTAGCCCACATGCCTCTCAAGAGTCCCTCTCCAGGCAGTCCAGCAGTACACATGTAACACCCTGGTCAATTGCATGCCACTATAACATGAGACAGCAGCTCTCACTATCTCTTTTTGTTTTTTAGTTTAATTTTATTTTTGATTGACACATAGTAATTGTACATATTTATGGAGTACAATGTGTTGTTTCAGTACATGTACACATTGTGTAATGATCAAATCAGGATAATTAGCAAATCCATCACATCAAGCATTTATCATTTCTTTGTGCTAAGAACATTCGGAATCAAAATAACTCTTCTAGTTATTTTGAAATATACAACTATAGTCACCCTACTGTGCAGTAGAACAGCAGAACTTATTCCTCCTATTTAACTGTAACTTTGTACCTGTTAACCAACCTATCCTCATTCCTTCCTCCCCACTACCTTCCCAAACCTTGGTAACCACTAGTCTTCTCTCTTCTTCTGTAAGATCAACTTTTTTAGATTCCATATATGAGTGAGATCATGCAGTATTTGTCTTGCTGTGTCTGGCTTATTTTACTTAATATAATGTCCTCAAGATTCATCCATATTGTGGCAAATGACAGGATTTCATTCTTTTTTATGGCTGAATAGTATTCCATTGTGTATATACACCACATTTTCTTTATCCATTCTGGATAGTAACCACTTGTCAGTTGTATAGTCTGAAAATATTTTCTCCCATTCTATAGATTCTCTCTTCTCTCTGTTGATTGTTTTCTTTTCTGTGCAGAAGCTTTTTAGTTTGGTGTATTCCTATTTGTCAATTTTTGCTTTTGTTGCCTGTACTTTTGAGGTCTTATGCAAAGAATCCTTGCCCAGACCAATGTCATGAAGCATTTCTCCAATTTTTCCTTCTAGTAGTTTCATAGTTTCTTAAATTTAAGTCTTTAATCTGTTTGAGTTGTTTCTTGTATATAGTGAGATATAGGTCTAGTTTTATTCTTCTGTATGTAGATATCCAATTTTCCCAGCACTATATATTGAAAAGAGTATCCTTTCCCCAATGTTTGCTCTTCGCCCTTTTGTTGGAAAATTAGTTGGCTGTAGATACATGGAATTTTTTTTCTGGGCTCTCTATTCTGTTCCATTGGTCTCTGTGTCTGTTTTTATGCCAATACTGTGCTGTTTTGGTTATTGTGGCTTTACAGTATATTTTGAAGTCAGGTAATGTGATGCCTCCAGATTTGTTCTTTTTGCTCAAGATTTCTTTGGCTATCTGGCGTATTTTGTGGTTCCATACACATTTTAGGATTATTTTTTCTATTTCTATGAAGAATGTCATTTTTATTTTGATAGGGATTTCATTGAATCTATAGATCTCTTATAGTGGTTTGGTCATTTTCATAATATTAATTCTTCCAGTTCATGAACATGGGCTATCTTTCCATTTATATATGTCCTTTCCAATTGCTAGGCAGTGTTTTATAGTTTTCAGTGTAGAGATTTATTTACCTCTTGGTTAAATTTCTTCCTAGGTATCTTACTTTTTTGTAGCTATTATAAATGGAATTGCTTTCTTGATTCTTTTTCAGATAGTTTAATATTAACACATAGAAATGCTATTGATTTTTGTATATTGATTTTGTCACTATACCTTTACTTTAATGCAAGTTTTCACCTAATATTATTGAGCATCTTTTTAAGCTCAGTGCCTTGAGGTGTGAGTGCAGGATTATGGGAACAAAGTCATATAAAATGTGGTCTTTTGTGTAGGTACCCACCTGTCATTTGCCCTTGACCTAACTACTTAGGTTACAATAAATGTTATAGTAACATTAATCTTGTAAACCTTTCCCCTGTGGAAACAGCTCTTCTGGCTTCTGCCACAAGTCCCAGTCCCTGTTGATCTGGTAAGTGGTGCCTGGTTGGAGAATAATTATCTGGTTTCCTGACCTTATTCTTAGCTTTTCTGCTCCTGCCCTCAGGTAAAGATTCTCCCATCATCCCTCTTCCCCATTCACAATGTTGGCTCATTATTAAGAAAAGTAACTTACCAACTACAGTCAGCATGAATATTAATTCATAGTGGTATGTTGGTAAATGTTTAAAACCTGGCCATTTTTTAAAAATTAAGGCCATACACACACATTTATTTAAAATGTTACTGTTATAAGGATGTGTAGCACACAGTTTACAAATAATAATAAAATATGTAATCTTCTTTATTGTAAATTCCATAAAGTCAATTGATTTTCATAGAATGTTTACCTTGATTTTTGCCAGATTTTTGTATACATAGTCAACCTATGATTGCAAATGTCAAATGACTATAATTCAAGTTGAATGTTGTTTGATGCTTTCATTTACCTTAACTAGTAAGATAAAAGATGAGGACCTTTGTTGGAACTTCACTTATTCTTCTGGGATGTGAGTAACTGTTTTGGTGAATAGGATAAAATTTTTCTAAATACTGGAAGAATATTTCCTCAATGTTTTGTGCTGTTTACAATGCAACAAGTATAGAAATGACACACCTTTAAGTTTAATCTGTGTTATTAACATTTTCTCCATCACTGTTGTAATACTACACAATCTTCAAAAGCAATAAATCAAGACCTGATTTGTAGTATTTGCCAATCCCATGGTGTAAATACTCTCACCATATCTGATTTTAAGCTGAACGTGGAGTTGGAAAGAGACACACAGTAGCAGATTATTATGTAGTATATGTTTGTGAAATATATATTTGGTCTTCATCCCAGTTTCCTAAAATATAGTGACTAAAACCCTTGGAATCACCAGAGTGATAAGAATGTCTTTTGTATGCCAGTGAATGGCTGGTGGCTGGAGGTCTCCAGAGAGCCTCACTATGGGAGCTAGTCACCAGAAAGAACATTAGAGGTTTGGGACTTCCACCCTCTCCAACCTCTGGGGAGGGGAGAGGGCCTGAAGTTGATCACCAGTGGTGAATGATGTAATCAGTCATGTCTATGTAATGAAGCTTCCATAAAAACCCAAAAAGACAAGGATGGAGGGGAGATGGCTTCCGGGTGGCTGAACATATGGAGGTCCCTGCAGGGTGGCACATAAGGGAGGGCGTGGAAGCTCTATGCCCCATCCCCCATACCTTGCCTTATACATCTCTTCCATTTGTATGTTTTGTAATATCCTTTATAATAAATCAATAAACATGAGGTTTTCTATCTCTGAGTTCTGTGAGCTGCTCTAGCAAATTAATCAAACTTGAGAAGGGGGTCATGGGAACTCAGTCAGAAGTATAAGTGACAACCCACTACTTGCCACTGGCATCTGAAGTGAGGGCAGTATTGTGGGACTGAGCCCTCAACCTGTGGGAGCTGATGCTGCCTCCAGGTAGATAGTGTCAGAATTAAATCGAATCGGAGGACACCCAACTGGTGTCTGCTGGAAAATCTACTGAAGGATTGCTTGGTGGGGAGGAATCCATATGCATTTGGTGACCAGGGGTCACAGACGTATGCTGTGTTCATTGTTGTGTGAGAGTAGGAAGAAGTACTTTGACTTGGTTTTTTTCTGCATTTAATAGTTATATTCATATTTCCATCTTAAAGATTTAATACATACAGAATAACTTCAAAAGCATAGAAGACAGTATAATGTAGTAAAATCATTAGGATGTGATGGGTTTTGAGTATTTTATTACCTTATTCTTTAATATAATTTAATCTTAAGTTTATATAATTTAATTTTTAATAATGATTTCATGGTTTTATTTAACAACTGGCATGCAAAATTCCTGAAAATGTAATGATCTTCTCTCACAAGCCTGTGCAAGTTGGCTTTGGGGAGCTGGGATGGGATATGGATTAGGGGTTAGGGTGCATGTTGAAAAGCCTGAGATGTATTGCAGGAGGACAGGCCTGCACTACTTGGTGGGTCTGGATAAGGGTAGGTTTTCAGGGCTCACTTGCTCAAAGATCAGGAGTAAGATAATCCTCACAGAGCTTCTTTGGGAATTTTATGCTTTGAGATCACCTCTATCTTAAATGGCAGATCCCCATTAGAACACACCTTCTCTAACTCCTTTCTAACTTCTATGGATGATTTATTTGCTTACTTATAAAAATAGCTCCAGCAGTTTTATCTATTTCTGCTTTACAAGTCACCCAAAACTTAGTAGCTTAAAGTAACAAATATAGTCGCACACCACATAATGATATTTCAGTCAAAGATGGACCTCATATACAATGGTGGTCCCATTAAGATTATAATACCATATTTTTACTGTACCTTTTCTATGTTTAGATATGTAAAAATACTTACCATTATGTTACAATTGCCTACAGTGCTCAGTACAGTAACATGCTGTACAGGTTTGTAGCCTAGGAGCAATAGGCTATACCATATAGCCTAGATGTGCAGTGGACTATGCCATCTAGGTTTGTATAAGCACACTCCATGATGTTCATGCAACAAGGAAATCACCTACGTATGGATTTTTCAGAGTGTTTTCCTGTTATTAACTGAAACATGACTTCACTGGTTTTCTTACACAGTTTCTGAGGGTTGGGTGTGTAGAGTGGCTTAACTGGAAGTCTCTGACTCAGTTTCCCATGAAGTTGCAGCCAAGATGTCAGCCAAGACTACAGTGTCTGAAGGCTCACATGGTTCTGCAGGAGCTGCCTCTAAGAGGACTCATCATGTGGTTATTTTCCTTACTATACAGACTTCTCCACGGAATGATTGAGGTCCTCACAATATGGCAGATGCTTCTTCTAGCACAAGCCATCCCAGAGAGAGCAAGTAGGAGGCCACAGTGTCTTTTAAGACCTGCTGTGTTCTGTTCACTAGCAGTGAGTTGCTAAGTCCAGCCTCTAGAGCAGAGGGAAATAGAATCCACCTATAAATGTAGTGCCAAAGAATTTGTGGACATTTTTTAGCCACCACATACCATAATTTTAGGTAACTTGAGCTCATGTTGTTATTCTGATTTATGCTTTCAAATTTGGGGGGTTTTATTTTACTTTCTAATAGTTCATTACAATTTCCATATTTTATTCTTATAAGACTATTACCTTTTATTCATTCTAAAATCTTGTTTTGTGACTTCTAACACTAATATTCTTAATTCATGTTGTTTGGAACATTTGATCTTATATGATTGAATTCTGGCTTTTCATTTATATTATAGTTTGTGTCTTTATTTTAACTATGATAATCTTTAAATAACTTGGTTTGTTTCTAACTCCTTAAAGCTTTCCTTGCTTGTCTATTAGTCTACCTTCTCACCCAATTTGACCAAACAGGTTCTTTTGATAATTATGGGTAACTTCCAACATTAGAGGCAGGTGAGAGCTATCTATCTCCACCCCCATAACTACACCAAAAAGTGGTATGTTGCAGCAAAAGCAAGTCTCAGACTGAATTTGGCCACATGTGCAAACATTTATTAGCAAGCAGACACAAAACATCTGTATGTCCCGTCTCCATTTCAATGAGTTTTGGTACCATAACACATACCTTTTTCGGTACTGTAACACATACCTTGTAGGAAGGACTAATTTGGGCACAAAAATAAACAAATAACCTGATGACGGGATCGGCTAAATTTGTGGTGGGATCAGGTGGGAGATGTTCTGTGGGCACAGGACCAGATGCAGTTGTAGACCTAGGATGTGTCTTCAAAGGCTCACCAGATTTTTCACCTCCAGTCACACCATGTTGGAGGTGCATGTACAGTACTCTAGTTAATAAAAAGTTATTTCCAAACCCCATAGACCAACTATATTTTTGGAGTTAAAAGTAAAAGTTTTAGGCATTTTTTTCTTTTTTAGTGATTTAACACTTAAGAAAACTTTCCCATTAATTGACCAATCATATTGGTTATATAACATGGCTTCTACCATGTTATCTTAAATGTGCAGTTACCAATGGAAGTTCATAAAACTCTTTTGGCAATTAACCAAGCTTTAAGCAGATACATCCCACAAAATCTCAGTCAGGGCCACCTCATTGCCCAATTCTTGGGGTGCCTTTGACATAAGATACAATAGCAGACCTGTAAAATATTTTGAACCGTGGAATATTTCATGTATTAGTGGTTGTCTAATATGGGGAAGGTTATTAACAGTGGTGGATATTCAACGCTTCAGGAGTCAATCTGAGGAGAGAGTAAGACTTGCTGAGTGGATTCAAAGCAAATAAATTCACTTCTGACATTCCCTTCACACACCCATGGTCACAGCTGAAGAAATGTGTTTTATAGTCACAGCAGTAAAGGAGAAGCATAATGCATTTCTTCATTGTACCACTAAATCCTGATGAGCTTGAAGGATTTTCAAAGGAATAATGACAATGAAATACACTGGTGTGGGGGATCCTTGGATTGAGAATTATGTCTCATAAAGTGCTCAGTTGATCAGTGATGTATTTACTGAATAATTTCAGTCCTCATCTTTCCAGACTCTGTCCAAGGACCAGTGATATTGCTGCTATAAGATAGATTGAGAAATAGCCCCTTTTCCAGCCATCCCACGTGCAACAGTCTTAAGGTTTCCAAACAAATCCATCTTCAGATAGACCCTCTTCCCACATTGCTCTACCTGCCATGTTCCAAACTCATTGTCTACCTTATTCAAGACCTCCGAGTTTATAAAGAATTATTCTGCACAAACTATTTATTTTTTCCTGATTTAGATCCAGTCTTACTTTCTGACTACTCATAGGTCACTGTGTGACCTATCCTAACCTTGTCACCAAATCCTAACCTTGGATCTGTCTTAAGCACCACCTGTGAAAGAAAAAAAATCTCCCCCTTTCATATGTTGTGTAGGGAAGGACCTTTGTGCAGGTACCTGCCAGGCAAGCTATCCAGAAGTGACAAAACATAAAAGCTCACAGACCAAATTAAGATGTTTGAATCCCACAGTTTATTAAATCAATTTAAAACACAAACAATGGGAAAAATGGGGTAAATTAACACACTTGGGGTTCTATGTATATATGTAAGTAGGGAGAAGGCCCACACTACCTGAATCCTGGTGGTAAAGTTCATGTGTCCTGTCTCCCTGCCATAGCAGCCTTCCCCAATGATAGCTATAGCCAGCATAGAGCTAAACAGCCATGGCTTCTAATTGCATTTCTTGGGCAAAGCACGTGTAAAGCCAGAGTGGGGACATACTCGGTGTCACTAGTGGGGAATTGATGTCAGGCATGACCCAGTTGTCACCCATGGGTGGCATGCTCATGACTTGATCATTCCATCCTTTTCTACATCTGAGTAACGCTTGCATTTGTGCCATCATATATTCCATTTTGTATCTATTTCCAGCCTGTAAAGTTTCTAATTTACTGTCAGTGTTTAGCACATATCATGAATTCTGCCTGTGCCTTGCCAGCCACTTGCTTACTCATTATCTGGGCTTAACACAAACGATGAGTTTCTCCTCTGGCTTACAAGCCACTGCTAACTCCCTGTCTATGCTTTACATTGCTTGTGCACTTCCCCCATTTCATTTGCTTTGCTTGTCTTCTTTAGCAGAATTAAATATTCTCAAATGATATAGGGAATTCACATTATGCAACAGAATAGGAGGACTGATGGAAAACACAATGTGAAAAATACCTTTTTGATGGCTTAGCCAATAACTGTTCCTTCTTTTAAAAGCAGTACATTATTCACTTAGGTAGAAGAAATATGACTTGGTGGTCAATAGATAAGAAAGGTGACTCTAGTTAACATTAATCGATTGTACAGTTCAAAATGGCTAGAAGAGAATAATTCAAATGTTCCTAGCTTAAAAAAAAAGATGAATATTTAAGTTGATGGAGATCCCAATTACTCTGATTTGATTATGTGAATGTATCAAATCATCACATGTATCCCAAAAATGTGTACATCTAATATGTACCAAAAAAATAAATTTTAAAAATGAATTAAAGATTCTTGTTAAGGAAATTCTTCAGTTCTTGTAATTGTTAGTTATGCACGTTCATTTTAGGAAATTGGAAAATATAGAAAAGTAAAAAGAGGTACAAAAAATTGTTCTAATGCCACCACCTTATGACAATCAATCTCAGCATTTTGGTATACTTTATTTTTTAAATCTTATTTTTTTTTATTTCAGCATATTATGGGGGTACAAATTTTAAGGTTTCGAATAATGCCCTTGCCACCCCCCCCACAAGTCTGAGCTTCAAGCATGACCATCCCCCAGACAGTGCACATCTCACTCATTATGTATGTATATACCCATCCCCTCCTCCCCCAATACCCAATAAATGTAATTCCTATGTGTCCACTTAGGTGCTGTAAATCTTACTTTAATAAATATCTTTCCCCCACTGTTAAGATTATACATAAATTTCTATATCCTGCCTTTTTCCTTAAACATTATAAAATATGTATCTTCTTATCTTACTCTTGATAAATATCCCCAGTCTTGATAAATATCCCCTCAGTGGTGTCAATGTATCTTTTTGAGAGTTTGTAATTTAACAAACCATGTCCTTCTTTTCAAATATATTGGCTGGTTTTGGTTTTTCCATGATGCCTGTAACACTGCATGAAAAGATTTATGCATATGGCTTCTTCTTTCCTATTATTATATTTACATAGGATGATATTAATCGTAGAATTAATGGTTGAAAGGATGGTTTTTGATGGTTCCTTTCACGGTGTACACTGCTATGGAGTCATTTCAGCAAGTTTTTAATTAAGTTTTGGAGATGAAATATATATCTTTATTTATTAAATTTAAATCTACGGTTGTTTTAAAACTCACATGAGGAATAATTTGTAATATTTTATATTCACGGACCTCAAAGTGTGAGAAGAAATTAAACTACATTTAAAAACAAGTCTTATTTTTCCCCCTTCATTTGAGCAAGTGCTTTTTTTTTAAAGCACGTGAGTACCTGTGAGTGTGTGTGCTCATTTCATAAAAGCACTGCTTGTCGTAGGAGATCAGTGAGCTATTTCAAGGACAGGTTCATCTCTCTCAAGCCCATTTGTATTCTCCAATAAATCAAATTCTTAATGGAAAGAAAATTTAAACAGGCCTATTAATTGAAACACAAAAATCCCCTATCCCTGGTCCCAGTGCAACTTTCTCTAAGGCGACGTATTCAAAAGTAGAACTGTTAGGAAAATGTTTATTATTCTGTGTGTACACTCAAGAAAATTAGGAAAGAAGAGGAAGGAGGAAAACAGAAAATCCCTGGTAGGCGCTCATTACGTGAGGGAGGAAACAGGCTTTCTATATAGTGCCCTCATGCAAATTAGACAAAGGCTCTGTTGCACCAGAATTCTTTCCTGCCACCTGTGGAGAGGCGGTGACAAGCCCCCTGCAAAGCTATGCTGTCTCCTGGGTGAACGGCTGTCCCAGGGGTGTACACAGTGGCCGTGAGGAGAGGGTGGGAGTGTCCTGGCACAGAGCAGTGGCCTCTGCTGAGTAACCTCCAACTCCCCCTGCCTTGAGCAATTTCTCCCCTTCCTGAGCTGCGTGAAGAATAGGTGTGATGCTCTGTAGGAGAATAACCAATAGGACTCGGTGACCAGTGGGAGAGGACGGGGTGAGGGTGACGGGGTGCTTCTGTAGGCAGGGCAGCTAGGGGACCTCTGACACAGGGAAACCACTTTCAGGACCAGCGACGTAACTGTGGGGCCCAGTGAACAGGGGAGAGGCAGGACACCTTATACAAATATTATTGAGGATTTCAAGATGATGACAGTGGAGCATTAACACTTTAACTGCCATGTGAGTTGTATTTAACTCATGCTAGTTTTGAGCCAGAAGTCTTGTGAAGCATATGAAGACTCAATTCTCTGAAACAAATTCGATAAGTATGTCGTGAGTCACATACAACTCAAGTGGCGTGCAGTGTAAAAATTGATTCTAGTGCCGCATGAGTTGCATGTAACTCACAGAAAACAATAAAAAAAATAAATTTTTCATTAAATTAGAAAGGATTGTTTTGTTCTCGAAATTTTTATTCTGTTTTCTTCATGAAACACCATGGCTCCATGGGAAATTTTTTTTTTCTAGTGTGGCCTTCACGCAGCTCAGGAAGGGGAGAAATTGCTCAATGCAGGGTGAGTGTTAAACCAAGCGTAGGTTTCTCCATGAGGTGCTGGCTCTCGTGCCCAGGAAGCTGGCCGTGAGCCTTGGACTCAGCTGCCACTGTCCTGTTCAGTCTGAGCAATGACAACCCACATCTTTCCTGGTTCTGCCCGTCTCGAACCTCAACACACACACTCACACGCTTTCACACACTCACATTCACATACGGCACTCACACACATACTCAAACCCAGTCCTGACACTATCTCTGGGCCGGCCATTTTATTCCCTCAAAAGAATTGGTAAAGTAGGAACCAACTACCGAGCGTTCTTACCAGCATGGACACTTCACAATGGACATTTACATTATTCTTTTCCCTGAAACGTATGTTTCCCGTCTCATCAAATCCATTGAGTTTTATCCTAATATAACATATTTTTATGGCAGGAAGTCTGATTGATTACTATGTCATACTTTCCTGCAACAAAAATGTACATAAGTAGGAATTAAATTTTTAAAATTGTGAATATGGAGTTTTTCTATATGTTAGAAATATCGGGGTTGATATATTGCTACACTTATGATTAGTACACAATTGATCACAACATAGTATGTCATAAATTTTTATCAGGAAAAACATAAAATTTGATTAGAAATATATCTTGTACGGAGTAGAAAGGGGTTTTTATCTGTCTAGTGTTCCAGTACTCACAAATAAGTTTCACTTCCTGCTAGAATGAGACAGTTTTCAATGTTAATTCTGTATATACATGTTTGGGTCTGTTTTAAATTATTATTTCACTGTTGTAAGTAGTGAGAGTAATTTTCAGCTTTAATTCTATTCATATTTGGAGGCAGGGTTGTAGTAATCTGTGAATAAGTAGGTAGGAAGGGACGAAGTCACTCGATGTCACTCAATTTTTAAAACTCCTTCTAGGGCTCATGCCAGAAATCACAAAAGTTATTTTTAAGGTTCCATCATCTGACAATTTGATTAGGTTTTCTTTCAATTTACTTATTTTTGTTTATTTATTATTTATTATTTTTATTTTATTTATTTATTTGTTTATTTTTAATTCACGATGGTATGGGGTATAAACATTTTGGTTACATATAATGTGTTTGCCTCACCCTCAATTTACTTTTTAAAGTACTACTGACCAGCTGACTCTCAAAATGACTTGCCTGGCCCAAATTAGAGTCATTTTCCCAGTTTCTGGAATGTCTACCAAAAAACACTTTCCCAAATGACTATTAATTATACTTGTTATTCTTTTATTAGAGGTACCTTGTTTAATTGATCAATATTGTTAGAAAAGGTAAAATTGAAGTATTGTTAATTTAGTACACCTTTGCTAATGTGATAGTTTTTTAAATCTTATTTTAAATGTTTTTGTCAAAAACTTAAGAGTGACAAGTTTTAGCTCATGTATGTCATTCAATTAGTAAGATGGTCACCTTTTAACCAAATTTACAAAATCAATCCTCTTTGGCAAACCAATCAGCCAAATCAGATTTCTCTCTGCCAGGAAATCCCACCTTCCTATTTTTTTAGCTACAAACATTGTGTGTTAATATGCATTGCTGAGATAGCTATTCCACTTCTGAATTCTCCTTCAGAGATATTTAATAGGTAAGACATGGAGCTTTGCCATGCACTCTTGTCTGATGAAATAAGGCTCTTTTGCTGCCAGTATTTTGTGCAGGGCTCTCTGCTTTGATCTTATGGGCACCTCCCTCAGGAGAAATGCATTATTTGGCATCATTTGGAAAGTAGAAGAGGCAGGGGCTTCAAAACTTATCACCACTTCTGCCTCCTCACTCAATAGTATGTTTTATTAACAAATACAGCAACAGGGGCCACAGTGCTCATCTCCAATTCTGTGTTTCCATGCCTTCCCCTTCACAAAAAGTGTTGTAAAAGTGGGAAGACAGGAAACCTTACCAAAGTACCTTGATAGAAGGAAGCTTCACAAAGGCCATGATCACAGTAACCTTTTCCTCTTTTTTCCAGAACATTTTTATATCCAGAATCAATGTAAGATTCATGCTGCGGAAGAGATAGACCTGTGTTATTTTGAAACATGGGAGAAGGGAGTTGTGTATGTATCTAGTCTGAAGACCCAGGACAGAAAGTAGCAGCCTCACTCTGGGCTGGGCTCAAATCCATCACACACTGGCCCTTAATGTTCCTTTTCATCAAAGTCTCCCTTGACTGGCCTGCCTGAGTCCCTCCTGCTAGCTGGGTGTGGTGACTTAGAGGACAATCCAAACGGAAGAGGCAATTCCAACCACAGGACTCCAGGTGGGCGAAGGGGTGGAGGTCAGAAGCTAGAAATGCAGATTTCTGAGTCTTTCTCTGAGGTTATAGTTGAGGCCATGGAACTCCATGAGTCTAGAAAGGCAGATGTGCAGGGAAGGAGCTCTGTGCATGTCCCCAGTGAAGCATGCTGTCTTAACACCAAAGAGGAGAGATACCCGGAAGCTGAACTGAGAATCCACACTCTATGAGATGCCAGAGGACTCATCTGAACACCTGTAACATTCTTAGGATCATTAGTATAAGAAAAATAGTAATGGAACAGCCAGCATTAATTTATCTTTACATCCCCCATGGTATATTTATGACTTAAGATACACAGTTGGCAAGGTTGCAATTTTCTTCAAAATTTCACTTTCCAAATTTTTTTCCTACACACAATCACCAAATAAATTTGGTAATTCTCTAGACCCTTGACAAGACTCCTAGAGAATTTGTCTGTAATGGCTTATATCCAGAATATAAGAGATGACTATATCAATGACTATATCCAGAGAATAGTTTTGTGTGAAGAGAAATATCTGTATTGAATTCTTGCTGCTAAGTGAAAAAATTATACGCATGAAGATATCATTAACATTAGTATATAAAATCAAAAAGAAAACACCTAAATGTCCAAATATATTTAAAGGGCTAACTAAATGATGGTGCACATGAAGTGAGCATGACTGATGACTCGGGTAGAATTAAAGTTAATTTTATTCATTAGAGCTTGAGAGAAATTTGTGGAAACATACCTTCTTTGCAAATAAAGTACTTGATTATAATAAAAATAATGCTTAGCTAACGTTGAACTACTCATAGTGCTCTAGATACTATTTTAAGCACTTATTTAATCCTCATAGTTAACCATACGAAATACAAGTAGGTACTATTAAGATACCCATTTTACAGATGGGAAGACCAAGGCCCATGGAGGTTGAATAACTGGCTAGAAGGTACCTCTCTAGTCAGTGGCAGAGCCTTACACAAATTTCTCACATATTTTGTTCAAGATCCGTACCTCATAGGATCTCTCTCTCATCTAAAAAATTGTGTGTACATATTTTGGGGTTTGGGGGGGCACTAGAAACACTATAGCAAGAATGATAGTAATTATAGAACTGAAAAGAAAAGCATCCTTCCTTTTCCATATTCTTTTCCAAGTCCATATGCATGCATAATTATTATAAGATTATAAACATAGTATTGATAAAGTTTTTCTCCCTGCTTTTTATACTTAGTCTAATTCAAATACTTTTATTTTGCTACATACATTGTCTTCATAATAATTGGTTATGACAGCTGTAAAATGCTCTAATAAATTGATATTCCATAATTTGTTAGGACAGTTCTCTCTCGGTTTCCTTTTTTGTGTGATACTGCAAATAACATGGCAGTGAATATCCCATACATTATTTATTCTCCTTCCTCTGGGCTATTTCTTACAGATAAATTCTAGAGTGATATTACTGGACAAAAGATAAGAATGTTTTTGTTTCTTACAAAAGTAAAGCCACATTACTTTTTGAATGGTTATATGTGGTCATCAGTGACATATCACAAGTATTGTTGTATTTTCATGATAAAATCCTTTTGCACTTGTGCCTTTGATTTCTTAAGTTACCTGTATTTAATAGCTGACAATTTTTGCCATTATGTAATATCTTGTATTCGTTATGTTTAGGTGTATATTGCTGGAAAAAGCACAAATTAAATTGTAAATGATCTCTCTTTGTCTTACCCAAAGGATTCACTTTGAAGTTGTAATAACATTTGAAACTTTGTTTAACAGGAGTGCCCATTCTGACTATTTAGCTCAAGGTATGAATAACTCCTTCAGTTCTTGGCAGATTATGGTTAGAAATCTTGTACCTCTGTACCATAATAAATACATACTTTTGCTTTCTTCAATAGTAGGTGTCAAAGCAGTGAATTTTGTGGTTCTATCATAGTATAGGTTTATTCTTATCCTAAGTAAATCTCAGAAAGAAGGCTTGGAATTGAAGGCCATTTTGAATGACTCGTGTATGGTTTGTTGAATGAGCACAAGAAATCCAAGGCAGTTAAATCACTCCATTCTCTTTGTGAACTAGTTTGTCCCGCATTGTAGTTTTTACAGGATGGTAGTTAAAGGCAGCAACTCACTATCAGAGTGCAAGTCAAGTGAAAAAAAATCTTATACTCATGTATTCATTATACAAATATTTGTTGAACACCTTCGCTCTGATGATGGCTAACTATAAAAGGCACAGCCTTGCCCTCATGGAACTTTTGGCCCAGCTGGGGACCATCGAGGAAAAACAAAGCTGGACACTAGTTAAGAAGGTAAAGACAGATTCTATACGGTTACTACTGCAGTAGGGGAGAGACCTCAGCCTAACCTGAGCTTAACTCTTTGGAGACAGAAGGTGGGAAGCCCTTAACCCCTGGCTTTTGCTAAAGGGAAGGTACTAAAGAGAGGAGAGGGGGAGGTTGGTCTATGAGATTGGGCCATCTGAGTTTGCTAGTTGGCATTTATCTAGAGAAACAAACTTCTCCTATCTTCAAGGCAGCAAGTAGTTTTCCAAATTGGAGCAAGGTGGCCACAAAGCTAGGCTCTTATCCTCCCAGGGGACCTGGGAGACAGAGAGCTATCTCCTTCCATGTTTGCATGTCAAAGAGGTGGCTCCCAGGTCCTTGAGGGGACAATTCTAGGTGGTAGAAGATTTATTTCTCAAAGGGGCAGGGAAAGGATTTCTAAGTTCAAGCTTTCTAAAGTAAAAGTGAGCTCAGAGGCCTATCATCAGGTGTCGACTAGAACAAACAATAAACTCCTTTGGCAGCATTGAGTGTTCTCAGGCAGACATTTTAAGGGGGCTGGAGTTGCCATCCTAGGCACACTGGGGCTTTGAGCTGATAGAAACTATGCTAGTGTTTGGTCAAGTCTTTTTGTGTAGGGGGGGTGGATGAAATCATTTGTGCTGCAAGTTGCAATTCTTCTAGGCCAACGTCAAGGCCTACTTGAAAAGGGGGCTCAGAGGGCCCCGACTAGAGTCTGGTCAAGGAGAGAGTCTTTGCCAGGACACAGGCAATTGAAACAAGGCTCACTGTGTCGATAGCAGGAATGCTATGCAGGTCGTACATGCACAACTCCACGGGTGGCGTTTACTCCACAGTCTGTGTGCGCGGCTGCCCCTGGGTTGTGCCGTGCACAGCGGTCCTGTGACCACAACCGCTTCACAGCTGGCAGAAAAATTTCCATATGGTTCTCCTTAGTTCCATCTTGGTCAGTGGGCAGGTGCCTTCTGCACTATCCCCACCCAAGATGTATAAGCCCCTCACTCTCATTTCAGGGCGTAGGTGTGGGGGACTGCCCAGGACCGCGGGATTGTTGGTGGTCCACAGTCTGGGAAAAAGCGCGTGGGGCCCATACACTGAGCACAGCCCAGCCCTGACTTCCTTTCGTCCCATCCTTTGGTCCTCCAGGGAGAAGGTTCTTCTTTCCCCCTCCGCATCCAGGACGCTTCCCCTGCCCACCAGCCCCTTCCTGTCCCTGGAGACTAAGGAACTCCTCACGCAGAGGCCATGGCACTTCCCAGTCTGCTTCCTCTTTGCAGTGGGCTAGGGGAGGATCGCAGCCTTTGGGACTGGAGAGTGAGTTGAAGAATCCGGGCAGCTCAGGACTCAACGCTGATGGTTACATGCAGGGAGCCGGGGGAGCAGACCCAGGGACACACAGCCAGCTGCCGGCAGCCAGGGGGCTCCCAGGAGGCTGCGGCATTTCTGTAAATCAAGGGTTAGGTAGGCAGAGGAGACCAGAGGAAAATGGAGTGCCAAGGGAGGGCAGGGTTGGGGGGTTGGCAAAAAAAAAAAGGCCTACCATGCTTTTTTGGGTCTTTTACTTTTTCTCTCTTTTGCTGTCTATTCGATCACCCACATTTTCTTTACAGCTTTCTCTCCTCCCCTCAGTCCCTATTGGCTTGGAAGTAATGTGCTCTATATCAATCCTTTTAGTGGTTAACTTTCAGTTTTTAAGAGGCATAATTAATTTTACAAACACTGAAGTTCATTAATCTCTGTATCCTCGGCTAACACCACAAAAGCCCTACAATGCCCAGCTTCTCCCTCCGCCTTCCGTACTTGGGGCTGCTTTTATTTCCTTCTTTTTATGAACTTCCAAGTCTGGTCATTTATCATTATTTTCCCAGTCCGTTCATATTTAGATGAATCCAAGTGTTTGCCAGTTTCTTTGCTTCATATGGCTTCTGAAACACAACTCACTTCTAAATGCAATATCTTTTGTGCTAGAATTATCTTTAAGCTACTTAGAGTGGGAAACTCTCTTGGCCTTGGTTATATCTGAGTTAACCCTTGCTCCTGAATTACAGACTTGCTAAATATGTAATTCTAGGCTAGCTGTCATATTTTCCCTTGGCATTTTGAATATGTTACTACATTGTCTTCTAAAGTCCTTTGCTGCCTTGTAAAAATGTGCTTTTGCCTCATTGCCATTACTTTATTTTACTTTTTTTAATTGACAAATAATGATTGTGCATATTCATGGGGTACGTAGTGATGTTTCCATGCACATAATGCCTAGTGGTCAGATCAGGGCAATTAGCTTATCGGTTATCTCGAAAACTTATCGTTTCTCTGTGTTGGGAACATTCACTATCCCCTTTCCAGCTATTTGAAACTATATGATGTGTTAATGTTAATTATAGTCATCCCACGATGCCATAGAACATTAGGACTTACTCCTCCTATCTAGCTGTTACTTTGCAGCCTTTAACAAATCTCTCCGTGTCCCTCTGTTCCCCTTACCCATCCCAGACTCTAGTATCCTCTGTCCTACTTTTCAGTTCTACAAGGCCAACTTTTTTTAGCTTCAACATACGAGTGAGAGCATGCTGTGTTTAACTTTCTGCTCCTGGCTTTAAAAAAAACCATGGAAGCCTTCACGAATTTGTGTGTCATCCTTACGCAGGGGCCATGCTAATCTCTTGTATCGTTCTAATTTTAGTGTATGTGCTGCTGAAGCCAGCACTGCCACTACTTTTAAGATAATCTTTCCTTTCCTTTTAGTGATTAAGGTAGTTGTCTTTTTATAGTCTGCAGATTGACCATGCCGTATCTATTTGTGGATTTACTTAATTTATTCTGATTGGGACTTAACTGTGCTGCCTCAATTTTAGGAATCATATTTTCTTCACATCTGGAAATTTCTCTACCATCATCCTTCCAAACATCACCCCTCTCCCATTTTCTAAGTTTCTGGAACTAACATTAATATACTGTGGACATCTTCATTCTTCTTCCATATTATTTAAACCCGCATATTTTGCAGATCTATACCTCTTAGTGCTACACCGATTTTCTCTTGCCTTTCTTCTGATAGATTCATTCTATGAAGTGTGCTCTTTCGACCCGTTATTGATTTCCTTATTTCAATGACTAGATATTTCATATGTAGAATTTCTTTGCTCCTTTTGCAAATCAACTTGCTGTTTCTCCAAAGGGTCCTGTTATTGTCTTATGACTTCTATTTCTTCCTTATCTCTTTGAACAATTTAAAGACATTCTTTTTTTTCTTTTCTTTTTTTTTTAAGGAAAACTCTTGATATGCAAAGGGACTTTCTTATTTTGAATGTTCTCTCAAAGTCTCCCATTGTTTCACCTGCTGACTCTCCTGGTGGATTTTCCCACCAAGAGCTCTGAGGTCTGGACGTGGCAGTGCTCCAAAGGGATGGTCACATTCAACTCTTCTGGGCCTCATGGGATTTACTAGTCCAGGGCAATTATGATGTTAAATTTTGTTTGGGAGGGGGCAGGTGTGTGTGTGTCTCTTTACTAGCATGAGTTCTGGCTCCACGTGTGCTGGTGGTTTGGGTCTGGGGCACACCTCTCTCAGGCAATTCTTGTCACTCTTGGCCTCTTTGGAGCCACCGTTTCCCTGGGCTGTTGGGGAGCACTGTCTCTTTGCCACTTAAGGAGTAAGTCAGCCCTCCAGTGCTTCTGGCCTCCAGCGCTTCTGGCCTCCAGCGCTTCTGGCCTCCAGCACATAACCTGGATCTGGATTCACCTTCCTGCAGAAGCATCAAGCCACCCTCCCGGAGGTTGTCCTGTGTCCAGCTCTGAAATGCCTGCACCTGCCTTTGGCTTCAACTTCAGCCAAATTGCCTCTGCCTTTTAGCTTTCTCTTCAGTCCTGACACCTTTTTCGGTGTTGAACTTAGATATGTACACAAAGTATTATCTCTTATTTAGCATTTTTATGTATTTGAGGCAGGTACAGAAGCATTAGGAGTGAGAGGCAGGAGGCCTTGCGTGTCAGCTCGGCTTGGCCTGTGGTACGAGGTCTGTAATTGTTTTATAAAGCCACAGAACAGTGACATCAAATTCACTGAGCCCTCCTCATGATCTTGCCTGTGACACTGTCATGATGAATGGCTTCAAGAAGGCACTCGGCACATCGGACCACCGAAGACTGATGCTTCCCGGTCGCTCCTGCTGACTCAGAGCAGATGACGCCACACAGGCAGGTGGCCTCAGTCTTGGGCCGGTGACATTCTCCAGGCACAAGAGGCATCGCTCTGCTTCCCAAGCAGCTCCTGCTGGCTCCTGGCTCCACGTCTCTGTCTTTTTCAGGCTGATGATTTTTTTCTTTCTCGGGCATCTCCGAGGAGTCCTGGCTTCTCCATAAAGCACCATAATATTCACGAGGGAATTTCTCTCTCCCTCCTGTCTCTAGCAGATTAGAAACAGCAAGAAGGAGCCTCCTCACCTACTTTTGTTTCTCTGGGAGAAAAGTTTCAGTTGAAGGCTGAGTTTGTAGCCAGGATACAACTGGGTAAGATTTGAGGAAGACATAAAGATGGGAGCCAGGAGCATACAGACTTGTCTTTGCACACGTCTGCTGAGAAGGGGAGAAGAAAACAGGCTGAGCGAGCCGAATGCAGGGCAAGAGTGCACGTGTTTGAACGCGGGCAGGAAGGAGCTGAAACAAAATAAGAGGCTGGAATTCCAGGAGAGTGACGGGATCGTTGACAGAGCAGAGGCACAGAGAAGGGCCAGGCACTGGCGACCGGCCACAAGGTTTTCTGATGTGTGTCGCTATTTAAGGTGATGTACTGATTGTGGCAAGGGGAGCACTTTAGCCAAAGGAACAGAGCCACAGCTCTGGACTTCCGGATTCTTCTCCAAAAGGAGTGGACAGAGTTGAGGGAGATTTGAAATCAGCCGCTCTGGAAGTTTCACTTTATGGGACTGGCAGCTTCCTGGCCAGAGTGGAGTCAGCTGCAGGCTCTTCCTCTACCAAGGGGTCCCTGTGCCAGTCACACTGCCCGGAGGGGGAGACCTCAATTGCAAAGGCATCTTTTAACGGAAGGAGTTCCATAGAAGTTGATGTGTCTGTTGGTCTGTTGTCACTGCCCAAAAGAACTTGCTGTGGAGATGGGTCGTTGAAACGACATGGGACATGGTGCGATGGGGCAAAAACTCTCGGCAAGCGGGGCTGTGCATGGCTCTGTTAGAATATGATGGAGAGGGACTCAGCTCACCTTGAGACAGAATCTGTGCGTGCTTGGGGGAGGCGAAGGGAGGATTCCAGAAGGATTAAGTAGAAGTGTGTGTGTGTGTGTGTGTGTGTGTGTGTGTGTGTGTGTTGGGATGGCAGGGAGGTAAGTAAGAATCAGGATGAAAAATTCAACCTTTACCATTTTACATAAGTAAAATTGCTTTTGGCTTATTGAAACAGTTCCCATCTTTTAGTCCCATCTGAAATGTCCCCTTTCTCTCTGTGAAAGAATGAACTAATTCTGCCAATATTTATTTGTGCTTGCTCTGTGCAGGGCACGCTGGCCGGTAGTGGGGACGCAGGGATAGTGAAGGTCGATTATCTCTGTCCTCAGGGCATTCAGTCCCATGGGACAGAGGTCCTCACACAAGGGGCATGACTCCCTGCGATAAAAGCCTCTCCAAGGGGTACTCAAGCATGGATATTTTATGGAATTCTGTCCTCAAATCCTCAACTTCTGTCTGTTCTTTTCTAAGCTTAATCTGCTAGAATAAACCTGAAAGGAGGCGTTCCCCTTGCCTCCCTCAAGTTTGGTACGTTACCCACAGGGTGTAAAACTTCAAGGGCATCAAAGGAAGAGAAAACCTTTTTTAAAATAATGAATCGAGGCATTGTAACCCCTTGAAGCTCCTCTTGTTCCTGTCTTACACAATTCTGCCAAGAATGAAGTGTGGCGTGGGGAAGGGGCTGCTTTGTCCTGCATGTTTGTGATGTTTGGAATTCTTCAGATGTATGGTATGCAGGGCAATGACAAGTTTCACTTTAATGACTTTGTCTCTTCTGTTCTTGGTCTACTAGGAAAGGAGTTCTTAAGGGAGACTTATTAAAGAGCGAGGCAAAGAAACCACCTGTAAGCAATATTGAATATTGCGGAAAAAAATCACCCATATTTAGATGTAAGGAGTTCTTTACACCTATCAGGACTCATGCCTTGGCTGAAAGAACAGTCCTTTCAAAGAGACAAAGCCATAATTTTTGCTACTCATTCTTGTAGACACAGTCATGATGTTTCCTGGAACGATCAGCATTTTCAAGGCTGTAATTCAGGAATACGACTTTTACCTGATTTCTCTTGGATTAGAAATCTGTTAATTATAGTAGTCAAAACCTAGTTTATCAAATTAGATCATAAGCTCCTTCTTTACAGTCATTCGTCATCTTGTAAAACTTTTAATATTTTTTCTACTACTAATACAAAATAAAATTATATGCTAGCTGCTAGACTGGTTATTTTTAGCAGTCTATACTTTTTACTTTTTAAAATATAGAAACAATTTTGATAATTATGTCTAACAAAATTATTGGAGTTATTTCTGGGTTTTATCCATGTGACTCATTTAATTGTCCCTCCAAACCAAATCTCATACACACAATTACAGAAGGAATGCCAAGGCTATTATCATGCTCCACTCTTCTTAAATAACTGGTAATTTTAGCTGCAAATTACACTGCACTATAACAAATTAAGTAATGAGAATGTTTTATTATCTTGTTTATATAGCTTACTTTAAAATGGATAAATATATTAGATCTTCATCATTTTAATCTTACTGGAATATTTTTAGTAATCCAACTCACAAATTGCATCTTTTACTTTATGTCTAGTCATATTTATAATATTCTTTAAAATGTGCATTAACACATTTATTTATATTTAAAAATGAGCTCAGACTTTTTTCTAACAAAAAAAATTTGATTTGGCTAATTGAATAGGACTGGCTTGGCCATTTATGTTATATGGTAGATAGCTTCCATAACCAGATGGTTAAATCTGTAGCTCTAAGATTATGACAAAAATATATATAAAGCATGAGCCAATATAAAATCATTTAATCAAAGTATTATATTGGTAAAAGTGTAATGATATTAGTAATATGTCAAATTTTTTTGCCTTTGATGAGTTACTCAGTGCACCTTTCAAGAGCAGTATTGTAATTATTGATCACCTGATAAAGTTTGGTAAACCTTTCCTGTATACTTCCCAGAAAGCGAATGACTCTAGGACTGGGTAACAAACCTCACTTCAAGTCAGGTGTTTTCCGATTGTTAACTTCCATTAAATTGAAGCAGGACTTAACTGATTGAGTTGTTGATTGTAAATCATTAAAAATGATTTTATGATAAGTGACATTTATCATATATGACATTTATGTGTTTGGGGATCAATTGTATACTACTAATGATAATTTCATTTGTTTCTATTTAAAATCTCTTTCTCTGACCGGGAGTCAAACCCCAGGCCCAGGTGGTAAGAGTGCCAAATCCTAACCACTAGACAACCAGGGATACTGATGATAACTTTAAAAACAATAATAATTGATTACCCAACCTGGAAGAAATTGTTTAGCACTTAGCACTGGTGATCATAAGAAATTTTTTAAAAATTAAATTTAAATCTCTGTGCATATTTTTGTCACAGAAAAGTATGATATAATTAATAAAAGAGTTTACATCATAATTATATATAGCAATAGGATGAAATTATGTCAGGGACTTGGAATGGCAATATGAGCGCAGTGAGAAAAACAGAGGTATAAAATTTCTGCATGTTGTGAACATCAAATCAGTATGCGTTTTTTTCAAAAAATTAAACATTTCATCAGGATTTTTAAATTCATCATATTAGACCTTAAGATACCTTTCTTTTAATTCTTTAAAAACTGTTTTACCCTACCAGAGGTAGTTAGAATCTCCTTCTAACATTACTAATGTTGTTTATTGCTTTCTCTCTCTAGTTTTTCTTTTCTAATTGTGTATGTGTGTTTGTGTGTATAATGCACATACATGCTATTTGTCTTTCTAGTTATTCATATATATTTCTTTCTAATTTTTTTAGTTCTACTTTTTTAGTTTTTCAAATATATTTTTTCCTTTTTTGTATATGTATGTACATATATATAAAATTAGAGAGAATAAGGCAAATAAACATGATTAGGAATATAAAAGGAGACTTTAATTACCACTGATGGGGGAAAAGCTTTTAAAGAATAAAAGAAAGCCATCTAAAGGACTAGGGTAACAAATGTGATAAATATCTTGGGAAACAATACATTCAAATATATACATATATATCCATACCTAAGTTTTCTGAAAAACATATATGAAAAACTAGACAAATGAGAGCTTAGAGTTTCATGTGAGTGTCTATGTACATGCATGTACATATATACATAGCATTGTCGAAAAATAGCTGTTCAGTTCAGATTACAATTCTACTCTCCCTGTCTCTGTTTTCTTTCTCGTGACTTCTGTGGTGGTGGTAGTTCTTGTTGGTGTGTCAGAGTCAGGATCCAATCAGGAAGTAGGGGCAAACTTAAGGTGGGTAACTTGAGGAGCCTTTGACAAATGGACCACGGTTGACCAAGGCAGAGCGTAGGAGCTGGGGTGCCAGGGTGCTGACCCAGAAGGAGGGGCTGCTTGAGAGGGGCCGAGACAGGGGCAGGGAGCTCAGCCAGCCCACAGCTCACAGGGAGGGGACAGTGGAGCAAAGGCTGTGGCCTCACCCTCCTCCCTCCTTCCAGACCTCTGCAGTGTTCTGCATCCCTGATCCTACTGGGAGACAGCAGGTGCTGGGGGCAGCAGGTGGGGGAGCCCAGGAAGGGCTCTGGCTCAGCCTCCTGGGTGGGCAGGGACAGTGAGGTGGGACAGGAGACCCCACACGTTGGGGTCTTTATTCATTTACTCTTCCTGCTCTGCTTGGGTTTACTTTGCTCTTTTTCCCCTAATTTTAAGAAATGTAAGGATTTACTTTTCAGTTCCTTTATTTACATTTTTCTTGTTTAATAAGGAGAGTAGTTAAACCGTGTAGTATTCCATTACCATGGGCACTGGCCAGTCTGAAGGGACACTGCCTTGGGACTCTCGGGGAGCCCTTGCTGTGCCGCATGAACCTTTCAGCTGCTGCATCTCAGGGGGGGTGGTGGTCCCAGGAGAGGGAGGCTCAGAGTGGTGCATTTTTATTTACTAATCCACACAGAAGTGTTTCTGTGTTTCAAGTCGGTACAGACAACGCAGGAAGTGCTGGCTAGATGGCAGTCCCATTTAATGCTTATGGTTCTGTTCATATTCTTTCTGTAGCATTGTCATTATCATTGATTTCTGAACAGTCTGTAATTGCAACTTAAAATTCCTTTTTAACCGAAAAGCTATCAGGGTTCATTGTTTTTGATTGGTTAAGGTATCTTTCAACTTCAAACTTGTATTATTAATACAGTACCTACCCTAATTGCTTTGAGATCAGAAAATGTTACCCATACGCTTTCTCCATTTTATAATTTATCAAGGTTGTCTTCGTGGCTTTTGTATAACCAATTTTTGTAAATGGTCTATAGATATTTGTATTAGAGAGCAAAGTCCATTCTTTGTAAAGATCTTGAAAGACATCTACTAAACTGATACTGTTTGTATTCATATTCTCTATATACTGTCCGTTCACCTTACCCATCAGTGCTCTTGGGTTTTTCTACTTTTCCTGGGCGGGGCACAGTAAGCTGAAGGTGTTGCCTGGTGCTGCTCCCCATAGGTTGTGTCAGCACAGAGGCACGTGTCCTGCTTGTCTCAGTGTGCCAAGCACAGGGTGATCTTAAAGCATCCTTGGACCAGCTCTCAAGGGGGCTATGGCCCAGGGTCTGGTCATACGTGGCATTAGAGTGCTTTGTGGTGCCATTTTAATAGCTCCTTCTCTGATCACACTCTCCCATTTGTGTTCCATCCTTAGACCAGGCAAACATTTTAATGATAGCAGCTTATTACCAATGACAGGATCAAATTGACCCCTTCCTTAATAAAAAGAAGTTTAAAAACACTAGAAGAATTTTAGAGACTCACTTACCTTGCTCGTCTCTCCATATTTTGCTGCATAGACGATTTATGCCTGAATTTTGACCCTGGACCCACGACTGTAAATTATAACTGAGTCTCGGTTAGCTATGTCAAATACACTTTCGGCTCCAGCTAAATGAAGTCCCTCCCTGGGAATACAGATAAGAAATAAGAAACATGTTTCTCCCTACTTAAAATGCATGAGTTCTGTTAAACAGGGTAGGTGTGGGACTATAGCTGAATGTCTATATCAAATTAATGAGAGATAGTGCCGCTTCTTTCCATTCATAGATGAATCAGTGTAACCTGGAAAGGCAAGTATGTCTCACTCCTTCCAGAATCACTGGTTGCAAGGAAGAGAAACTTATTGGTGCTAATCCAAATGACCAAAAAAAGGGGGGGGGAGGAATAGATAAGGAGCAGAGTTGTAAAATTATACAACAGACAGTTCACTTGCAAAATTACAGGGGGCTTAGGCTTCTCTCCTCTGCTCTTTCTGGACCATGTTCTGTTGCTTGTCTATGTCCTCACGTGGCTCTCGCCCTGAGGTCTGGATGACTTCGCAGAATTAACACCGACCACTCACATCTTTTAGAATCGTCAGGAAAGGAAATCATTTTGATCACTGACTGGTCAATTAATTGGCTTCACTTGGATGCTGTGTCCATCCCTGGCGGTAGGCTTTGGTACAAGAGTGGCGTCATCTGGTGCAAACGTGGCCACCAGCACCTGCCCTTCTGGGGTGGAGAGTGAAGAATTTCCCACAAGAGGCGACTCTGAGCCAGGTGGCTGCAGTGAGGCTTGTGTGGCACACAGGAGGGAGCGGGGGCAAAGTGCCACTACGCATTGGGAAGTGCTTTCTAGTCCCTCTTTGGATGAATTTATTCCCCTGTATTCCCCTTTGGAGGAGACCAAATGGCCCAACAAAGTCAATGGATTCTGAAGTTTTAGAAACATAATTTTGTAGGTGAAAACTGAGAGGGTGTCTTGTATTTTTAACTTAGAAAATCAATACCATGATGCCAGGCCGTTCACTGTAAGGTATATTTAGATCGCAGATTGAATTTGTTGTTCCTGAGCAGCAGCATGACCTGAGACAACAGCGACAGGAGTCAGGAGACCTCACCTCTTCTTCCTCACGCAGCACTGGGTCACCTTGAGAATCTTGCCCATCTTAACCTCTCTAGAGCTCATGGTATTTTTTTCCAAACAAGGGACATGATGTATCATGGACTGAACATGGCAGTGGCTCTAGATACCATATCTTGGGTGGATGGCCTTATCTTAGAACCAGCTGGGACCTTATAAACATTTCAGTGGAGAAGGGAAGGAAACATAGAATGGGGTTTAAAGGGGCGGAGGGAATCACCTTGGCTGCAGTGACCAGCAGTACAGATCAGTGTCCTGGGAGACATGGCAACCCCGGCCTTGGGTAGCATTTATCTCCAGGTGCCTTACTGGTGGGCTACTAGAACCACAGTAATGTTCTGGATTGATGGTACTTGATGAACAAAGTCCAAGGGAAGAGATAATGTCATGTTTTAAGAGGTTAATTAGTTTGGAGCAAGTCCCCAGCCAGGGTTGGAAGGTGTATAGGGAAGGGTTCTTTTGGGGGAGAGGAAACTGACACAGCCTCAGTCAGCTGGGCCAGCCCCCCAGTGCAGTGCTGCTTAGGAAACTGAGGGAGACTCCTGAAATGAGTCCCAACACCCACTACCTGGGGCTGGGCCAGACCTCATGAGTTAACCACAACATTGTCCCCCAGGCCACTGGTACTTCTAACCAGCTATCAATAAACCTAGTGGTTCTTGCTACCCCCTTAGGTTTGATAATTTGCTAGAATGACTCTCAGAATACAGAAAAGTGGTATACTTATGATAACAATTTTTATAATAGCAAAAGGAGACAAAACAGAGCCAGCCAAAAGAAGAGATGCTCAGGGTGAGGTTCTTGGAACACCTGGCACACAGGGCTTTTGGTGCCATCTCCCTGTGGAGCAAGGATGCGTCATCCTCACAGTGCAGAGTGTTGCCACCAGGGAAGCTCATCTGAGTCTTGATGTTCAGAGTTTTTATTGGGGCTTCAGGTTTAGGCATAATTGCTTGAACATTGGCCATGTGGTTGAACTCAGTCTCCTGCTCTCCTTACTCCCCAAAAGGTCAGGCTGATGTCATGTGACTCAAAGGCCCACCCCTCTGGTCACATGGTCAGTCTTCCTGTCACAGCCGGCCCTTGTCCTGAGTCATTTCTTCCTCGTAAACTATCAGGGCCTGCCATGAATAAAAAGGCACTGTTATCACCAGAGAAATTCCAAGGATTTAGAGGTTGCTTACCAGGAACTGGAAATACAAGCCAGCCAACTCTTTATGACACAGGAGCTCCTAATCATTTCTGGCCGAGCAGGCACATGAAGGAATATGTTGACATGTGGGGGCCTGGGCCTGGCGACCAGAGACTAGCTTTAGAGCAGCAGCCAACCCCTTCCTTCCCCAACGCCCTGCCCTGGTGACAAAGGGGAGAAGGGACACTATCTTCTTATGTGCTCTCTGTCATGGTGCCCCTTCACTTTAAAATGGGCAGGGCTGGCCCAGAAATTCAGAGGCTTCACTGTGCAGACCTGGTTTGGCTGGTGTCACAGAAGGAAGCCCTTAGAAATGCAGTCATCATCATGATTCTTGCTGCTGGAGAGGGGCCATTTGGATGAGTAATTAGTGCCCTCCTGTGCAAGACAGTGCGGGCTTGCTGAATGTTCTAGAATCTTTCTTCTGAGGACCTGGAAGCACTTTGAGCACTGTTTGAGAAGGTGACAGTATATTATACTTTTGTTACCTTCCTGGCTCCCTTTTCAAATAGTAAGGTTAGCTGTTAATTACCCAGGTTTTTAAGGCTAAGGGAATTCAGGTAGGCAGCTATGAGTACACAGTTGCCAGGGGGAACATCATAGAAAGAATGGGATGGTACCTGGCACCACTTTGGAGGATTAGGGAGATTCTGTGGTTTCTGATGCTGTTTCCAGGGTCATTTGATATTTTGATCTCTTCAGGCCAAGGATGAAACGTTTACCAGTCAAGCAGAGAAGCTACTCCAATGGAAGCCTATTTACCCTTCCTATCCCTGGTCAGAACCATAATTTTGTTTTGTTTTGTTTTCAATTTCTGTATCTCTTGAAGTCCCTAATGCTGAACAGTGTGTCTAGAAAGTGCTCATTGAGTATTTGCTAAATTAGATGTCTGAGGGATTAGCTTTAATAGTTGAGTTGACTACATTTTATCATCACAGGTGGTGATGCCAAATGACTTTTGCAGCGATGATTGTGGAGTGTAGATCTTTGCTACTCAAAGTGTAGTCCTTGGCCCAGATGATGTCCTCACTTGGGAGCTCAATAGAAATGCTTAGTCCCAGGCCTGCTAAATCAGAATCTGCATTTCAACAAGATCTGTTGGCCACTCATGTGCACACTGAGGTTTAGCAAGTTGCTCTGGGCCAGTGTTCCTCAATCCTCATGGCATTAGAATCTCAGAACATTGCTTCTTGGCTAAGATCAAGTGTAGAATCTAAGAACAATTAGGTCAGAATTTCTGCAAGTGGAACCCAGCCTTCAGTATGTTTTAAAGCTCTCCAGGAAAACCACCAGGGTGGAACATCATAAGTCAGGGGAAGCAGGCTGGATCAATCCAGACAATCTGGTTTTTGCTCTGAAAATAAGAAGCCAAATGCTCATGAACTGAGTCACCTTTCCTTCCAATAAAGTATGGTTCCATCTCTGTATCTTGCACATCCTTCAAAGACTATGGAATATTCAGTGTCCAAGAAGGTACTTTGTGTAGGAGGGATTACACTGGGGGAGTATTTAATCTGGGAACTGATGTTTTCGACTTTGAAGAGGATGGTTCAAAGTGTCTTGGGAAACAGCACAAGAAATCAACAGTGCCTCTCCCTGGGGTCAGATCTTTGATCCTGTTTTCTTCAGCTGCCACTGCTGAATTAGAACCTAGAGAAATTGCTTTTCTTTCATAAAGAGCCAAGTTCAGTAGGGGCGCGCAGCTTGCTACCACAAGTGTTTCATTTTATGAAATTAATCTGGAAACCTGGTATGTGTGAGATTTGCAGGCTTGGAGCAACCTTCCCTGCCGTGCAAGTCCTGTGTTCCTTTGCAGCCTCCTCTTCCTCCCGCCTTACCATGGGCCACCTCAGCACCCAGGCCTTTGACCTTTTCTCTCAACTCACTACCCTGGTCATCTGTTCATTCCGACAACGTATTTCACATACGCACAGAAGACAAACATCTTCATTTCTACCCTATATCTCCCCACCCACCCCCCATGCCAGACCTGTTTTTCCATCACCACTTGGATGTCTGAGAACATTTCAAACACAAAGCGTCCAAAACTGAGCTCCCACTTTTCTTCCCCAACCCTGCCCCGCTCCCTCCCCACTCGGTTCATGCAAAGCCATCCTTCCAATTCGCTCAGGTCCAGAAATGGAGCCTCCTCCTCTTTCTCTCGTGCTCCACATCCCAACCGGCAGCTGGCCTCGTGCTGCTGTCTTCAAGGCATGTCCAGAATCCAACAGCTTCCCGCCACCATTCTGACTGAAACCACGACCATTCCTCACCGGAATGATGCCTCGGGCTCCTTATGTATTTGTCTCTTGCTCTTGCCCATAGTCACCTTCAGCATAGTCACAGCACAACATTTGAGGGGGCCCCCTAAAACCTGTGTCACTTCTTTGCTTAAATCCCTTCAGTGGCTTCCTGTCTCCTACAAGCAAAATCGAAGTTCTTGCTGTGACTTACAAGGTGCTATCTGATGTGTTCTCCCCCTTACCTCTGGGCCACCTCTCTGCGCTTCCTGCTGGGTCTCTGTGCCAGCTCCTCCTTCCCCTCCTGCCTCAGGGCCTTTGTCCCACCCTGCCATTCCCTCTGCCTGGAAAACTGCTACCCCAGCCTCCACCTGTCTCACCTCCTCCTCCTTCAAATCTGCTCAGAAGCCACCTTCCCTCTCCTTGGGTCGTCCCTTCTCAGAGTCAACCTTCTCACCTGTATTCCCCCTCCCACATCTCCTGAGCCCGAGCTCCATTTCCCCAGAGCTCACATAACTTCCATTGTCTTTCTTCGTTATTTGTCTTCTCAGTCTAGATGTGAGCTCCTAGAAAAGGGAATTTTGATGGTTTTAGTCACTGCTGTCTTCCCAGCATCTAGAAGAGACATGTAAAATGAAAGAAGAGGTATGTTTGCTGTTCCAAAGAGGCCTAAGCTCCATTTGATGTAAAAGGTCACGTGTTTGTCACCCAGCTCTTGCCTGGCTCTGTGCAGGGGCTGGGGGAGATCAGTAAGACATTATCCGTGTGTCTCTGAGCTCACCGCCCAGTGGAGGGTCTGGTGTAGAAACAAGCCCGACACAACACGATCCACGTACTGAAAGCTCTAAACCTCATGCTCTGGGAGCTCAGGGGATACTAACAACCTGGCTGGGTTCGGGGATGTGGCATCTGAAGCTGTAGAGTGGGACTCCCAGGCCAAGAAAAGGAAGCAGCTTAGACAAAGACCTGACCACGTGAAAAGGGGCCCAGGTAAGAGGTGTCCGTGGGATCACTGTCAGCAGGAGGGACGTGGGTACAGGGGAGGGAGTGGCTGGGATACTCCTGGGAAGGGAAGGGATGAGGTCAGCTTGTGGACGCTGAGTTTGCTGTGCTAGCAAATTCGGATTTTTATCCTGTGGGCGATGGGGGACCATCAAATGTTTTAAGCAGAAAAATAACACGATGGAATTGACAGCAGGTAAAGATCTCTAGCAGGAGCGTTAGGGGAAAGCAGGAGGATGGGGCCAGCCGCTGACTCATGGGAAGCTTGTCTAGGGCCTGGCCATGGACCAGGCAGGATCAAGGGACTTGCAAAGATATAAAAGGGTAACTGGCCTATTTTTGCTAGTTGAAGCTATGACTGGGGAATGAAATCATAGGCACTAGTAATAAGAGAAAAATAAATTAAACCCACAATGGCATACCATTTCACAACCATCGAGTTAAAAACAAAGAAGGCTGACAAGAGCAGGTGCTGGCAAGAATATAGAAGCACAGGAACGGCAGCGATGGGGGGAGAATGAACAGGTCCCTTCCTTTTGGCGAGCACCGTGGCCCCGTCTGGCAAAGTGGATGGAGGGTGAGCTGACTTACTGCTCTAACAAACCTGTGTCTCCACACGCCCTGGGAACCACTAACACACCTGCATAGAAAGTCATTTTGCTTGAAACAGCAAAAGGAAAAAGAAATTTGAAACAAATCCTCATCTGCAGGAGAATAAATAAATAAAATTTAGAATACACATCAATGAAATAATATAGAATGCTTAAACTAGAAAACTAGAGCTACCTGTGTTAATGTAGGTAAATTATCCCAAACATAAAATTTTATTTCTAGAGTGTGAGGAACTTTTTGTATACTCATATTAAATCATTCATGCTACCAGAAAGGTAACTTAAAAACCATGATTAATAATTGAAAATGCTGTCAATTTTCCATGAGATGCACAGGATGCAATGATCACTAATTACATGGATCTTTGATTTGCATTTTATTATATTATTTTTATATATCTATATCAAGAGTCTTTTTATTTCTGAGACAGAGTCTCGCTTTGTTGCCCAGGCTAGAGTGAGTGCCATGGCGTCTGCCTAGTTCACAGCAACCTCAAACTCCTGGGCTCAAGCGATCCTCCTGCCTCAGCCTCCCGAGTAGCTGGGACTACAGGCATGCACCACCATGCCCGGCTAATTTTTTCTATATATATTAGTTGGCCAATTAATTTCTTTCTATTTATAGTAGAGACGGGGTCTCGCTTTTGCTCAGGCTGGTTTTGAACTCCTGACCTCGAGCAATCCGCCTGCTTCAGCCTCCCAGAGTGCTAGGATTACAGGCGTGAGCCACTGCGCCCTGCCAAGAGTCTTAATATTAGTAAATATCATATGTTCTTTTGTCAGCCATGTAATATGTTTTATACGAAGTTAGGGAACACAGGGGTTAAAATGGAAAGAGTTTAGATAAAAGTTCGAAAGGTGTAAGCACAGCCCTGGTAATAAGCCTTTCTTATTTCTGTAACTTTGCTCATGTCACTTAATCTCCCTGAGACTTCTATTGCTGGTAGTTTGTCTCGAATTGAGGTCAGCAGTGTCCGCCCAGGGGTGCGTGAGGGTGAGGATCAAACGAGACAGCGTCAGGGAGAGGGGCTGTGCCACGTGTGCGTGCCACGTCCAGAGCTGGCTGCTATTAATTCACTGCGCACATGCTTTGCTTTTCTCATCCTGCTGAAGTAATAGATTTCAAAATAACATTGTCCCTCAACTGATAGGTCTGAAAGGACAGGGAAGCAGGTTGCCTTTTCTATTCACAGACCAAACCCTCGAGGGTCCGTGTTACTCCAGGGCCTCTGAGAAGCAGGTGCCGAGATGAGATGAGACCCGCAGGAGGTTGATGGGGAGACAGCCCGTGAGGGCAGGTAGGCAAGGAGGCAGGTGGGCTGAGAGGCTGTGCAGGTGGGACCCTCGTGACCGGGAGGAGGGGTGGAAGGGCGTGTGGACGCCCCCAGGCGGCAATGTGATTTTGAAATGCTGCCCTTCCCAAGCGTCTGGCACCTCCCAAGGATGGGCCTCCCTGGCATCACTACCATAGGCAGTGACTGGTTAGAGCAGCCTGCCAAGGGTGGCCGTGGTGCCATGGGCTCCAGGGCACAGGACCCGTGCCGTCTCCAGCCATCAGAAGTCTAAGTTCCACATTCTCGTGGCTGCCACAACATCACGAAAGCTACTAATACCATTCATATTTTGACCACCATCACTACCATTATTTTTCACAAAATGATTTATTAAAGAATATGCTCACTAGATAATATGATATGGAAATTTATCCCTATTTTATTATTAATATTTCACTATTAATTTTAACTATTTCACTAGTTAATGGGCTGTGTCCTGTTTTATATTAAATCTGTTCCTGTGACTGTCAGAGAGAATATATAATTGACCATCATTTTTAGTGATTATTTAACATTGATCTCGAAGTTCTGGCTTCATGAAATGAGATGTAAAGCAAAAGCTACAGGATAGCTCTTGTCATGAGAACAGTGGTCATTATTTTCAGGGATATGACCTTCTACCTATAAAATGTAAGGAAAATTCCAGTTATTTGAATTTAAAAGGCAGTTTACAAAGCTAACGATATTCCAATATAAAATTAAAAAGTCATTTAAAAAGCATCTGATTCCCAATCATAGTGAAAACATAAAATATGCATAGTTTATTCATTAAATGTAGAAAGTATGCAAATAGAACTACAAAACTTTACTGAAAAACATAAATGATTAAAATCTACAGCCATTTCATGTTTTTTCACAAGAAAACTAAATATTGTAAAGTTGTTATGTTTCATGTTAATTAATGTTATACATAAAATAGCCCCACTTTTTCTGTGACTTTTTTATTAGTTGAAGTTAATAAAATTATTTTAAAATATTCTGAACAAATAGTCCAGAAGAGGTATATTTCAAGAGAGCATAAGAGGAATGAAAGAAGATTAACACTACCGTATTTTAAATATATAATAATGAACAAAATGTGGTCTTGACTCCAGAAAACACAATAGATCAACAAAACTGCATAACTCAAAGTAAATTCCAGCACATGGAAAAGTCTGATATGTGGTAAGGGGAAAGCAGGTATCAGTATGTGTTATTCACATGCCCCCAAATAATTACAAGTGGATTTAAGAGCTGATTTTTTTTTTCAAAATAGTGCTATAGCATACTAGATGGGTGCTAAAATAACGTTTATCTCCATCTGGGTGGGGAAGGGGAGTGAGTGGAGCTTTTAAGTGTTAGAAAGAATCATAAAAAAGAACTTCGACTACATAAAATTGGAAACCTTCCATTGATAACCAAATACAAACAACTAAAAATCAAATAACCCCCTGGGAAATATCTGTAACAAGTATATCAGACAAAAGCTTGGTATTTTAGAGTTCACAGAGCTCCTATCCTTAAGTAAAATATGATGCCAAGCATGAGTAGATATGTTCATTTAAAGAACAAGATCAGATAGTTCACAGAAGGGCGGTACACACGGCTATGCAGAGAACAGCAAGAACAATCAGTGTCCTTGAGGGTGGGGACAGGGGACACTGCAGGGATCACTACTTGGGTATAAATTGTCGAGATGTGTCTGTAAGGCCACCTTGCTAGGTATCCATGCCCTTTCACTCAGTATACTCACTCAGCCCGTATTTCCTAAGGAAAAAAAGCAAAATGCAGACAATATTTTTTGTGTATGCAAAGATGTCTGTCCTACCATTATTAAATAGCAAAATATAAAGCAATCTAAGCATCCAAAATAGGACCAAAAAACTAAATTACAGTGTATTCATTTATGAAAAATTCTTAACATTGGAAATGCTTATATTTCATTTAAAATTGGAATACAAAATTGCATTTACAATATGTCTTAAGACAAAAGAAAACATATGACTGCAAAGAATCTACCAAATTGGTGAACCATGGTGCATTCTGGATTATGGGTGTCTTTTTTCTTCTGTTTTCTGCTTTTTATAGCTTTCAGATTTTCCACAGTAAGATTGAGCTACTTTTACAATTTTTTTAAAAAAGGAAGAACTATCAATGCTATGTTGAAACCAGATCTGAAATGGCTACTGTAACTTAAGAGAAATCTAATTTTTATTCACTTTCCAGTAAATAAGATGTGTTTCCAGTGTTGATCTTTCTCCACCTTCCCTACGTTGAAATCTTTGCAACCGGCTGACACCAAGTAGGGGTCACTTTCTGGAAAGATGCTGTACAACATAGTGGCATCAGTGAGTCTCATGATAAAATCTGTTGCTATGGGAAATATTCCTCAAAAGATAGAACTCAATACTTCTGTTTAAAAAGAGTCCTCTGATTCAGGCAAAAATAATTAATGGTTGCTAAAGGAAATGGGTGAAAGTTTAAGAAGTAATAATATATTTATATAACTTCAAAGTATCTTCCCACAAGATGCTTATTACTTATAATGGATAAAATGGGAACTTTACACTGGAGAAATCTGGTGGACAGCTCCTTAACTAAGCACTCAAAAGTTTCCACCAGGGCAGCATGTGCCCCCTGATACCAGGCGCTGGGAAGAACTCAGCGTGTCTTCTGTGGCACCCCTGTCCAAAGCACATGGCCTGAGTCTGATCACAAGGAAACATGAGAAAAACCTCATGTGAGGAACATCATACAAGATAACAGGCCTACACTCTTGAAAAACCATCAGTGTCATGAAATAACAAATAAAGACAACTAAACCGAATGCAACACGTGATCTTGGATCTTAGGTTTTTCTTTGCCATAAAGGACATTACTGAGCCATTGGGGAGATCTGAGTTAGGTCTGCAGATTAGATAATAGTACCGTGTCGATGTTAATTTCCTGACCTTCATAATTGTAGTGTGTAAGAGAATTTCTTGTTTTTAGGAAATACACATCAAAGTATTTAGGAGTCAGGGAGCATCTTGTGCAGATTACTCTTGAATAGTTCAGAAAATATTACACACACACATGGATGTACATATACATATATAAATTATATGTCGACACAGAGACAGTGAAAGAAAAGGAAAAAAAAACAGCAAAATACTAACATTTGGAGAATCCATGTGAAATATATTAGGGAATTCATTTTGGTATTCTTGTAACTTCTTGTAAATCTGAAAGTATGCTAAAATTAAAGCAGAAAAGCAGAAAGGGGCTGATGGCTGCATCTCCACCAAGCGTTAGCACATCATCAGGGCCCTGCATCTCCTGAACTTGATGCACCTTTTTGAACACTGAGCTGTCTCTGTCCTATAGGCAATAGATGCCTCGTGCCTGGTGCTGTTCTTAAGGCCTTTCCATATATTTTCCCACTGAAATCCGTTGACAGCACTACAGAGTTGACACAATTATAGTCCTCATTGACAAGTAAGCAACTAACATTTAGAGAGGTTAAGTAACTTGCCTAAGATCCCAGAGCCAGGAACTGCAGAATGAGACTTGAACTCAGGCTTCGCCACCCCCTACCCCACCACTCCACCTTCCAGTTTTCTGTCGGCTCCACAACTGAGAATCATACGTCTCTCCCATTACAGCTCTTTGAATGTAGCTCTTTTGCTCTGAGTATTTACAAATCTAAAATCATCCCTTTGGTCTTTTCACATGACATGGATTCACGGAATTGATTTGCACTGAGGTATGTTATCTCACCTTGTTCAATGTGCTACCCATTAAAATCAGGTTGTTCTACCCTGTAATCCCTCAAACTATTGGATTCTGGTTAGGGAGAATGAAGCAGCGAGCTATTTCATTAAGTCCGTAAATTTGAGATCCTTTAAGCTCTTTGGCTTAATACGAGCAATCTCTGTCATACCCCTGGTCCTGTTTGTCAGAATCCCCTCCTGGCCATGATAAACAGGGAAAAGAAACAAGATGATAACCTCCCTTGGTGGGTCTTCCTCCTCCTTTCTCCTCATTCCAGCTGCTATAATGTAAGATAGCTCTTATTCTAAAACATAAATGCTCCTAGGAGGACCCAGTTTAAGTCTGTTAAACTCAAACATCATAATTGTGTTAGTGCCTTAATAGGGGCTCACCGCTTGCCAGCCAAAGAGATCGAAAAGGACCCAAGATAGTAGATTCAAGAAGGAGTTGTAGCTCTTGGATGGTGCTAGAGACTTACTTCCCCTGGTTTTCTATGCTTTGAGATAAAAACCTAGTGCAGACACAGGAATTCGGCTGTGGGCCTTACCAGCAACATAGCACTGCAGTGGCAGAGTGGGGTCTAACCTTCTCCTCTGTTGTCATCAGGGAACCAAGTCCTCGTAGCACCATTGAAGAGGGCGAACAAAATGTGTTCTGACTTGGCAACTTCTGGGAGGAATGTGATCTGAGAATTGACAGGAACCAGGGAAAGGGAAAACTGATCACAAAGAAAGAGCTTGGAATTTCAGAGAGAGAGAGAGAGAGAGAGAGAGAGAGAGAGAGAGAAACCAGCAAATACAAAAAGAAAAAGTAGAAGACTTCATTGATAGGGTTAGTTTGAATGAGATACGGGAGAGAGGAAAGACACCTCTCACTGCTACCTTGTAAGTCTCTGTTTGTGCTGAAACCTCTCCTCCACTCGTGAAACTGTAAGACCCCTCCTTCCAAGTAGGTCAGTTTGGGGAAAGGCCAAGTGCTGTTTGGCATAAAAGAGTCAGGACGTGCCACCTTGCCCCGAGCAGTGGAATTTAACTCAGAAGCGGGGTAGGAGTAGAGGCTGGGGCGCAACCGTATTAGTTTGCTTTTGCAAACATCCACACGATCTCAGTGGCTTCCACAAGGGTCTATTTCTCACTCACATCACATTTAGGCTGTGAATCAGCTCCTTTACCTTGTGGGTTGGGCTCAAATGTGCTTCTGAAGTGTGGGCTGAAGGCGCAGCCCAATCTAGAATTAGAACATGCTGTCCTTGTGGGACAGGGCACAGAGCAAGGGGGATGGTGAAAACTCATGACGCCTCTTATTAAGAAAATGTCTTGCTTACAGTGAATATCAAATCCAGACCTTGGCTCTGGAATGTAAAATAACCCCCTCTGGGGAGAGGGGGCAAAGGACACTGGGCTTACAACCATCTCCAGAGGAGATAAGACTTTGTATCTTTCCAGAAGTCCCTGTCTTTAGGGTAGCCATTGATTATCCTTCAACTTGGGTGCCTTTGCTCAGAAATCGTTAACCTCAGATATGTGAAAACATTCATGGGGCATTGTTTCCTGACACTCATGTTTTGAGACATGCTGATGACTATTGTTTAATTGCAAAGGCCCAGATTTTCAGAGTTGTGGAAATAAGTGCCCCTCCAGTTCATGGTTCTCAGTGGGTATATGTTCTCCACTGGCTGATACATTGAGACTAGATTCAAACTCTGACACTTCTCTCCCTCTCCCCAGCTGGTGGACGTTACTCCCCAGAACCTCCACTTCTGTGTTCCATGTTGTATCTGGGAACTCTTTGTTTTCATGCACCTTCCATGTGGAAACTGTAGAATTACTAAAGAAACCACAATTTGGATATTATCATTGTTCTTGCCTCATCAGCCCTCAACATCTTATTACTGAGTAACGTATTTATTTAGTCTCCAGGACTTTTAGATGCTATTGTGGAAAAGACAAGAATCAACCACACACAGTGACATGTATCTAGCATGTCTGCAGATTGTAATAGCTTTAATGAATTATGTGTTCAAAGAAGCTATTGTTTTGTTTTTCAGTGTCTGAGAAACTCTTTCATGTGTCTATATAGTTTTAAAATATTGTCCAGTGGGAACTATAGCTGAAAACCATGGTGACATCAGCTGTCAGGCTGAGTGAGCAGAAGTGGTAGATTTTACTGGATACCTCTCCCTCCCTGAAAACCAACTTCCATGAAAATGGTTTTATGAACGCTCCTGAAATGATACAAAATAACAGTGTTCTGGAAGCTAGGAATAGGGATGGGTATATCTGACTCCAGAACTCATCTCCAGGATAAAAGTGTGACTGGGACCCTGAAGATCAGCCAGGCCCTCCTCTGACCTCACGCTCCCCCTACCTCAGGCTGCACCTGCCCCCCACCCAGGCTCCCTTTGCCCTTATCTTCCTGCTTTCATAGGGGCTTTTCAATTCTCGAACATACAGCAAAGCTAGAAGTGGATATAGAGATACAGCGAGCATCATAGAAGCTGTGATGCCCATGATAGAAAAAGGAAGAATGAGAAAGAGAGACAGACAGACAGACAGACATGAAAACACATTATAGTCCTGGCACGGGAAAGATAAGGGCTTCACACCACTCAGAGAAAAGCTTCGTGGCAGGTCGTGAGATGACAGGTGAGGAGCAGCGAGCAGTCCGCAGGGCTGCCTGTGATTTGAGGGGTTGCTAAACAAGCAAAACGTTAGCCAGATGCTTCACAAGGCACATGCAATACAGCCCCGCCAACGACAGCTGTCACCTGTCTACACTTCTGACCAAATTCTCACCACCTGCACTGTTCCAGCACCATTCGCGTCGCCTTCGTCACCTGCATGACTGGCCTGGGCTCTTGCAAAGTCTTCCAACTCTCCCCCCCCCCTTCCCTTCAGTGTGTTCTTAAAGCGGCAGCCAGAGATCCCCTGCTCGGTGCCAGCCAGGTCTTGTCACCTTCCCACCGAGAGCCCTCACCTTGCATGTGAACACCAGAGTCCTTCCAATGGACCAGAAACCTAACACCCTGCAGCCCCTCAGTACACATCCAGCTTTATTTCCTTCTGTTCTCCCGTCCCTTCTCTTCGCTGTGGCCACGGTGGCCTCTGCTGTTTCTCAGGAAACCCAGGTGCTGTCCCACCTCTGGACCTTTGCACCTGCTGTTCCTCTGCCTGGACGCTCTCCGTGCACACGCGTGGGCGCCTCCTCCTCTTCCTTAGGTCTTTACGCAAAGTCTCCTTATCTTTGAAGCTTTCCCTGGAGACGAAGAAAAATTTCATCTCTTACCTACATCTTAACATTTCATTTCTCATTTGTTGTTTCTTCTTAAAATTCCCCACTAACATGAGCATTTTACTTATTTGTTGAGCTTTTTTGTTGCTCTCTCCCTCCAAACATGAGCTCCACAGCCAGGGCTTGTGGCCTGTGTTGTCACTAGCCTGTCACCTACTCTGCAGTGCCTGGTGCGTAGCTGGCCCTCCACAAACATTTGTTCAGTGTATGAGTGAATGAAAAACTGTCTCCACCGGAGGCCCTAGAAAGAATATGTGCACAGCAAATGAGGGAAAAACCTACAAACCAAGTTGGGTCACAATTTATGACTATCCAGGGCCCTGTGCAGGCCTCGCCACCTAATCTTCCACCCTAGATTGGCTGATCACCAATAAATTGGGCCAGGCCCCTGCCAGACCCAGGGTCCAGATCCAAGTGTTGACCACACTAGTCCCTTGGAAACCCGGCCACAGCACACCTACAGTGACACCTGGGGCGACCAAGGCCAGGACAGTCCTGACCTGGAACTCTGCAGGGGAAGGTGGAGCCCACCCCAGGGCTTGCCAAGTGAGCTCCGCAGAGAGCGTGCAGGAGATGAGATTTGGCACCCCCTTGAGAGCATAGGTGGGACACTGCCCACCACGCACGGATCCCAGACAGCCCAGGCAGCATGATTCTCTAGGACAAATACTAGGCCGACAGAAAGATTCTGAAAGACAAGAGAACAAGGGACCATTATTCTTAAAAAACACAGGATAAGAAAGGCATCCTTGGCCACACCCGTGATAATTTTGGAGAACATTTTGAATGCTTAAGAAAAAGAAAAGAAACATGAACCACAAAGCAGAAAGGATGTATGTGAAGAAAGCTATGAATATTAATTTAAAAACTGAAAACGGGAATTTTGTAAGTAGAGAAACAGATCGTGCTTCTGGATTGGGCAACTTAATGTGCAAAACTTCTCACATTCACTTCCTAGTTTAATTTAATCCCGCTAACAAGACCTGTGGGTTTTTATGTTCTGCAACAGGGCCAGTTGGGTCTAAGTATTAGGCTCTACTCGCATCTTGGGTGGGGAGTCCCCTATGGGTGTGGGTGGCTTTCTCCAGCGCACACAGCACGCTCCCTGGGCCCACAGCCGGCTTCTAGACAGATAAGAACGCAGGCACAGCTAGCTAACGAGAGAGGCATTTGGACTGCCCAATGTGATATACGTTATAAATGCATAGTAAATATGTTTATATGCTTTAGTCTGTACACACACACACATGCAAACATTAAAACTTTATGTGTTAGCTCACGAATAGAAAGAACAATAGAGGGTATTGATAGAAAGCATATGAATATAAAGAACAATAGAAGTCCTGTAATTATAGACGTGAGTTTACAAGAAATTTAGAGCTTACTAAGTAATTCATAAAACTATCTGTGGGGGCAATGCTAAAACGAAACAGATAATAAAAACAAACTGTACAAACAGTTAAATTCCAGAAAGAATAGACCATAAATGCGAAGTGAAAACTGAGGGAAGGCAGAAGGGAGGGAGGGAGAGAAGGAGGGAAGGAAAAACAAAGAAGTATGACTGTTTGCCTGACGGGAAGCTGGCAGGTCAGAGCTCTGGGGAGAAGGGACATTGCCACCAGCATCTCATAGGTATTTCTGACCAAAATGAATTTTAAATCACTGATCAGGAACTGCCTAGTGCCCTGCTTGGCTCTTAAATGGAAAGCTCTGCCGTCCTGCTGTGCGTTCAGTTCACTTGGTCAGTGTGTCTCCCCTCAGAATGCGGCCCCTACAGGGCATGTGTGCCGGATCTGCCTCTGCTCCGTACTATTCATGTGACATTGAGCATGTAACAGAGCCTCTCCATGCCTCAACTTCCTCACCTGTACAATGCAGACAGTAATAGTACCTGCCTCTCGAGATTGTTGTGAGGATCAAATGGGTCAGTAGGAGCAACCTAGAACAGTGCCTGGCACCCAGGAAACAACATAAATGCTACATGTTAGCTTTCACCACTGTGTTTCTGATGCCCCAAATAATGCCAGGTTTGTGGGAAAGGGTTAGGAAATGTTGGACGACCCTGAGTCTGCTTTGCTGGGTAACACCTGTCCAACTCCCTGAGACCACACCCAATCCCACTCCTCAAAAGTAACTGGTGACAGATTTTGAAAATAGAGGCAGAAAGGCAGTTGACACACAGGTCTTCTTTTTTCTTCCACTTGGAGCCTGAAAAAGTGCTGAGTAGGACTGAGTCCGTTTGCACATCCATGATGGCAAAGTTAAATGAGATGCTGAAGCCGGTGGGAGCAAGCCCCTGGTTGCTGAGGGCAGAGTTAAGCCCATAGGTTTTGCATAATTCTGCCTCAACCTATTGCTTATTGTGCAAGGAAAATGTTTTGATCATCTGTCACTGAAATCTGTTTTTAATGAAAACACCCTGGGATCAGCTATTATTCTTAGAAGACAGCTTTGTTGTGGAGTTACTCATGTATGGAGTTCTATTATGAGTGTTTTCCCATCACAGAAGTATTTGGGATGGAACATGAAGGTTAGGGAGAAAAGCCAACAGCCCCAGGCTAAGCTGCAATAAAGCACAGCCCTGGGAGAGACAGGACTTGTGTAGAAGGTCGCAGCTCATACCATGACACTGGCCCAGAGGGGAGCTGCCCAGGAGCTGTCCCAACCCCTGTCCTCACCGTTCTGGTGCTCGGAGGTGGAGTCTGAGAAATCATGTGGGGGGGGGCACCCCCACAGGTGGTCATGCGTATGCTGCCGGTCATGCAGTCGGAACCGTCCCTATAAGGACAAAATGGTCGTCTTGGGAACCAACCTTTCTTAGAACGAAGATGGGTCCAACAGGTAGGGAAGAAAATGTCAAATGGGAAGTTTAGGGAACTTGGAAGTTCAAAGTCAACCCATCTTTATCTTCCCCCATTGTATCATTGTTTAGTCATGGAGAATTGGAGAAATATACAAATGAATAAAAATGAAAAATATATGAGTAAAATAAATATTTTAAAAAAAGAATAGTCCACTGGCTATGCCAATAAGCTCATGCTCTTCAAGAAAAGCCTGGCCTGTTTGTCAAAGACTAGTTTTTTTTTTTAAGAGAGATGGTTGGTAGAGTGGTGGTGCCTGAGACTTTGGAAGCCGCTGCAAGTCACTGCGGACACAAAATGATGCTATTAGGTATTGGATCACAGAGAGGCCTCCTCCTAGGAAAACTAATTCAATGATGATAATACCATAAGGTTATGTGATGGTAAATTTTATAGCTCCTGAAAATTGGAATGGGATGAAGACAAGCGACTGAAAGAAAATAGATTGGGACAAAACAAAACCAGTCAAACCCCAAGTAATGCTGACAGAGTCACAGTCACAAAGTTGAAGCCAGGACTCCCAGCCACACTGTCATTTTGTCAGCATGCCACCCAGGCTGGCTGACAGCTGATGGACACTTGACCTAGGAAATAGCTTACAAACCACCAAGAGCTCTTGGGATCCCATAACAAGAATAGTTATAGTTATTAAATTAGCAAATGTGATTTTATGGTCTCTAAGAAGAAGAAAGTTTTTAAAAATCCTGTTCAAATCTTGTGCAACTGAGCTGAATTTGTCCTTTCGAGAGGGGTCTGGTGTGGTGTATTTGGAATTGCCCGTATCTATGGGAATGCACTAGCAAGTCATTTCTTCTTCCATGTAGCCAATTGGTCAGTCTGTCAGCAAATATTGATCAGGTGGTGAGCACGGAGCTAGGGACTTTGCATCTGAGCAAGAGGAGGGCATTAAATCTCCTTCAGGGGTTGGGGGTTACTGAAATAGAAATCATGTATCTTCAAATATCTCTGCAACTTGGCATCTTCTGCTGGAACTCAGTAGATCCTAAATGTCAATTATCACTACTGAGGACAACTTAAAATAATTGATAGTCATGATTGTGGTCTTTTGGGAAGTAAAGTAAGTGTAAACACTTTCCAAATATTATAATCCCCCTTTGAGAACCAGCCACCCCAGGGTTTCTTTGCTGCAATGCCCACTTCTAGGCCAGTGGGACCCGCAGGGTCACGTCCTAACCAGAAAACATCATCTTGGCTGGGCTTCCCTCAAACCACCCCTTAGGAAGGAGAAACTCACCCCAACCAGGACCCCTGGCTTTCTTCAGGGGTGGGCTTGCGAGTGACTTCTCGTCATATTGTTTGTTGTCTGTGTGGCTTTTTAAACCAAATGTACGTTGTTTCTGTAATTAGGAAAAAAGCTTTGAAAACTCTGTCATCTTTTCTATTGCTAGCATTTATATTCCATCCATGCGTGGCCTTGATCTCCTCCTCAAAAATTCTCCATTTGACAGGTGGCACACTGAATGGAGAGGAGGGAGGCAAAAATAAAATAAAATAAAACCTCTTTAAACACGTGATAAATTGCAACATGATCTAAAGGCTAATGCTGTGCTTTCTATTATCTGGGTTTTAACCTTAGTTCGTTTGGGAAAAGGCAGATCAAAATATTGGCCCAGGAGTCACACCTTGTCTGGTTTACTTGGTTTTTTAAAACCATAACTCTCCCAGGTGACCTAGCAGAGCGGCAGAGCATCAGGCCACGGAGGTGGTGTTGCTGCCCTTCAGCACTGACTAATAGTGACAGGCCGGATCCCACAATTGATTTACGGGGCTCTAGAGAGGATGCCAGGTGCTCGCAGGGCTGGCGCAGGGTGCAACAGCCAGGACCTGCGAAGGAGTGGCCTCGTGAGGGGCTGGGTGCCCATGCTGCCCTGCTCTCCTGTCACTGCGCTGCAAGGGTCTGTGGCAGTGTCCTGCCCAGGTGACTTCCAGCTGCCCTGCACAGTGGGCTCCGAGAGTGGCTCCCCAAGGATCACAGCCACTTGAGCCCAATAGAGGAACTGGATATACAGTTGTGCATAAGGGCCACTTGTGCCTGTGAATGAAGAATTATCCAATCTCAGGTTATTTACAAAGTTAAACTTTGTTGATCCCTAATACTGTCCCTTGTCATTTCTTGTTGGGGATTTCTCTACTTGAAATCTCTGCACTCATTCACTGCCTTCGGCATGGATGATGGAAATGAGAAGATCTGTGAAGCCGATGACAGGCTCAACGCAGGGAGTAGAAGCACTTTTCTGGTGGCTTTCATGTAGACATGTCACTTGATGTCATCAGATTCCTTAATCTCCTTGGGCTCCAGTTTATTCCTGGTGGAGGAGGGTTCTGTCTGGTCCTCCCTGGTAGGGTGCTGTGAGCTTTCAAGATCCTGTAGGATTCCTGTTCACTTTCTTTACAAAGTCTCCACTTCTGCTCTCATTCCTTTTCTTTTCCAGAGACAAGCAGCTAAACAATTAATAAACTGTAAAAAGAGAAAAAAAAATTACAGTAAACTATAAAGTGAAATACACCAGGATCCCCAGTGCTAAGTGCTAAATAGATAATGTTGAATTTGAATGGTCTTTTTTGTCTCTTCTGCTTACTCTCCGTGTGTGTGGCGGGGAGAGGGTTGATTAATTGGGTCAACATTTGGCTGAGGCCAGATGCAAAAAAAAAGTCTTCTTTTATGTCTTCTAAAGTCTACACTATGAGTTCCTTGGGACTTAGACAGCCCCGATCATTCATCAAATTCCCACTGAACATAGTGAGCGTGCCCTTGTACCAGGCTCTGTGCTAAGTGCTGAGGATGACGGCTCCGCCTCCAGAAAACTGAGTCAGTTTTGCAAGGCAGACATTAAACAAATAATCACAGAAATAGTTCTTTAGAGTTATGTTTACAGCTGTCAAAATCACTGCAGGGTCCTATTCTTGGGGTCTCTGTTGCAGGGGTGGAGGGAGCAAGGGGAGCCTGAGGGAACAGGGTGCTGAAGTCTCCAGGGAAGGGAGGGGCGAGGAGGGCCTGTGCAGACTGTAAGATTCCCGGAGTGGCCTGAGTGTCTCAGGAGAGGAGGGAGGCAGCAGTGAGGCTGGGAAGGAGAGAGACCCAGATCCATTTTGCAAGTTTGTTTGAAATAAATCTCAAATTGATATTTAGACCTTTAGCCTAGAGGAAGTGTGGTGCCACGAAAGCAAGGACTTCAACAGGGAGATGCCAGGTATAGGAAAATTGTCCATGGCCTCTATCGGGACCCTCTGAATTTGGGTATTGTTTTGGTTCAAGAGTCTTTATTCTGATTTTATGACCTCATCTTCCTCTGAAAGTAAAGTTGCCACAAAAGTAATCAATATGGCCTATCAAGGTGGTTTCACCTCCCCCTCCTTTTTTAAATAAAGCACCCTGTTGGTTGTAGAGCTTGTATTTGGGGCATGTAGAGGGGCAGGGAGACTAGTTAGGATCTACTGAAGTTGAGTAGGAGAGAGAGGCGTAGGCCATGATGGGGGAGTAGAAATGGCAGGAAGCAGATGGATTCTAGAACCATTAAGAGGTAGGAGCTGGTGAATTTGGTGGTTGGTCGAAGAAAAAGGCTGGTCTCAGGGAGAAAGAGGATTGAGCAGGGTTTCCAGGTTCCTGACAGGGAGCTCTGGGTGGACACAGGAACCATGACGGAGGCTAGGCTTTTAGAGAGAAGATTAGGTTTGAGGAGAAGGAGCCCAGGTAAGTTTGCACCCTGTTTGGGGCGGCAGTGAGATGTCCCAGTGGATGAGGACTGGGTTTGGACTTTAGATGAGCCTTCTGAGTGACCACAGAAAATTGGGAGGTGTCAGTGTTCAGATGGTAACTGAAGCCATGGCAGGAATCCTGACCCCTAGTGCAAATATATGAGCATCTGAGGACCTCCAACGTGGAAAAGGCACATGCAGAGGCGCCTGCTGAGCGAGCAGAGTGGGGCAGCCCAAGAAGCAGCTGGGAAACCAGTGGCCATGACAGGCAGAGGGGAGGTGGAGAGTGCTGTTCAACATCCATCACTGCTGAGAAGTCCAGGCGCTCCCAGCACAGTGTTGGACTCAGAGCAGGACCTTAGTGCATGGATGTTGAGTTCTCTCTCTCTCTGCTATTCAAATCTGCTCCAACCAGGGCTGAGAACATAATCTATGCACCCAGAATGCAAGCTTGCTACTTGTTTCTTCCCCGAACTCATTTGTCAGCAAAGCTTCAGGTTGCATCGGGGTTTCGGAATGCTGATATCATGCACTGCTTTTTTCTGGAATAAGGCCATATTGATTACTTTCGTGGCAACTTTAACTTCAGAGGAAGATGAGGTCATAAAATCAGAATAAAAACTCGTGAACCAAAACAGTACCCAAATCCAGAGGCCCTGAGAGATGCCATCGGCAATTTTCCTATACCTAGTATCCCTGTGTTCAAGTCCTTTATGCTAATTTTGGACATGGTAGTTCCAGACTAAAGTGATAATAGTGTGACCAGTGATGCCAAGTTGATTGCCTTTTGGGGGCAATAAAGTCTCTTCTGGACAACACATACAAGCATATGGCACCCCCTCGTGTCTTTCCCATCTGAGTGAATGCACCAGTGAGGAAAGGCGCTGTGATATTTTCAGCAGCTTCATTGCAGATCCCCTCCCTTTGGGGCGAGGGAGTTTTACGAGTGCAGCGTGTCTGTGGATGCCTTTAGGTAGTTTCCTCAGACGGCTGGGGGAGCAGAACTTCCCTTTCCCTCCTACACCCCCCACATCAAATCCTTGTTGCTTGAAAAGGAAAAAAAAAGATTAACCCTTTTGTTCTAGGCCAATGATTCTCACTCCTTAAAAGTTAAATATTAAAATCTGAATTAAATTATTTATGGCGCGGAATCACGTGGCTGCTACCCTCCATGCCCTTTAGCAGAATGAGTATGAGCCTCGTGCGACATTCCTTTCCGAAGCCGGGCAGCCTGGTGGGGTGGGGAGCAGTGTTCTCTGTGCGGGGAATGTCACTGATTCTGTTTGCTTGGGATGTACGCTAAGTTAACCTCGTTGGACTTTTCCCCAGGAATTGATGCGCGCACACGCGGTGGGTCATTATGCTGCTGCACCTGTGTAGTGTGAAGGTCAGTGTGCTTTTCTGATTATAAGAAACCATCCGTGTCATTCCATTATAACCCTCTCCACTCATAATGGAATGTTCCTCGGCCCAGAGCGTTGCCCAGCCCAGGAATTTTCTCAAGTGCTGTCCGGCTGTTTGAGACCCATCACCCTCCCCTCCCTCCCACCTGCATCCACCCCAGAACCCGACTGTGCTCCATTTTGAGATATGTTCTTTGCATGTCAAGTGCCTCTTGTGTGATGTGATTGTACCATTGTCACAAGTGAATTTGTACCTGGAAACAAACACGCTGTGATGATATTTCCAAAATTACAGCTGAGAGCCCTGCTGGGCCGCGGGTAATTACTTCCAGTTAATATGGGCACATGGAAATACGCCTTGAGACCAGAGCAACGAATGCCCCTCCTGCCTCAGAGTCGGGCCAGTCCTCTGGGAGGCTGCTGTCGTTAGAACGGGCCTGTTGCAGCGCGGTGGCTCTCCCTGGAAGAGCTTTCTACCAGCCCCCTCAGACTTCCTGCCAAGTCCCCTCCTCCCTCTGTTTCATGGTTTTACCACTGTTGGTGACAGCCGTGGTTTACAGCACTCACAGTTTGCATTTTCTGGGCACTGTGTGTCATGGTTAGTGCTGAATGCTTCTCCTGCGTGAGCCCCTCTCCTGAGAGGTAGGTGTGATCATTGTCCCCGTTTGGTGTATGAGGGAACTAGATCAGAGAAGGCTGGGTAATTGCCCAAGTCTCCCAGTAGGTAAGCGGGGAGCAGAGACTCTAGCCGAGGTCTGCCTGTCTGAGCTGCAGTCGCCATCCACTGGGCCCTGTGCTGCTCTGGTAATATTCACCCAGCCAATCCTTAAGTGAGGATTTTATTTAAAAAATAAATAAAAGCTCACCTTGGCACAATGCTTCTCAAATTTACTAAGTGTATCCACATGCATAGTCAGCTAATCCTTGAAATGACCCTGCAGGAAGGAGAGCGAAGCCCCAAGATGTTCGATGAGCGTCTCGGTGCTGGCCAGCAGGCAGGGCGGGAGGCCACGTTCATGTGCAGAGGCAGCTTCTCCTCTGCCACGTGCTCATGCAGAGGGCAGCTTTCCTAGTTAGCAAGTTCTGAGTAACGCACTTGAAGAATGAGCATATTATGTGTTGCATTCAGGAAGCATTAAATTAGTAGTTAATCCTGTGCAGCCAGATGTCCAGGGACAGTCTCAGCAGAGGGGACACTAACTTTAACTTCCTTTTTCTCACTGAGCACCACAGTTTGTGGTGCTCTCAGGAGCCGCTTCCTCTGGAACATTTTCACGAGTCAGAGCTCAGCACAGCCTGTGCTTCTAGTTCATTCCGCTACTCCACCCTCCAGTCATCCCCCTTTGGGAAAGGCTTAACTTTTACGAAGAGGAAGTTTTCATAGCGCTCCAATCCCTTTACGTTCCCCTTGGACTTCTGTGTTTTCTCTTTGGCTGTAAAAATATAGTGAGAAGTCTTTTTTAAATTCAAGTATTTCCTTGTGGGTGCATTTCACATTGAGGGAGAATGGTTTCCCCCTTTCTTCTTTCCAAAACTAGTGTGCTTAAGAAGTGAGGGCTTCTCTGTCCTAGAGAATCTAGCTCATGGCGATTTCAGATCCAAGCTTTGCCTTGAAGTAAAACTGCTAGAACTTAACAGCAAAGCTCAGCATGCACACAGCTCATCACAGGGGGTTCTGTTCAGTGATCCAGGAAACAGGGTGGCTGAATACACTCCCTTGACACTCACGTGAGTGAGCTCTCACCGAGTGACACCAGAGAGAAGACTGGGAGCCCAGCTGACATGAGCATGACCTCAGCCTCCTGCACAATGACACTGGACACCTAAAAGGACAGGTTATCACAACCTTATTTTTAGTTTCTGTGGAAGGTAAATGCAAAACTTCTTGCCCCAAACCCTACATGGTAATGGAAATCTATGGTCCCATAACTTTTGTGTTTTTGCTTAAATCTTCAAAATTGAAAACAATCCCAAACAATCCTACATCTCCCATAATGTTTTCTAAGAAGATTCACCATGCTCCAAAATGAGTATGCAGCATTACTAGCTGGGCTTATAAAAATATCTAGAAATAAACTAGGGATTATCTGATAGACCATTTAATGTATGTAATGCATGTATACTTTACAGCTTCTGGAATGAACGTCAGCAGGACGAATGCTCATCTCTGGAAGAGGCCCAAATGGGGGAGATTTCATGCTACAACCACTGGTTCTCACCCAGGGGTGCATCTCAAGCCACTGATTCCAGCTTTGCACGTGAAGCCTGGGCACTTGACACATCGAACAAGGTGACCCTGAGAGGCTCCCCTGGTTGAGGACCACTGGCTAAAACTGATGGAACTAAACCACCCTATGTCTATGAATAACAGAACTGAAAGAAATCTGTGCAGCAGATCTTTATGCCACAGGACAAGTATCTTGTTGCTCAAGTATGGTTTTCTGAAGCCTGTCAAACGTCCTTTGTGGAGGAAAAAAACCCAAAACATTAGAGCGTAGGCATTACCATGACTCGAATCTCTGTGTCCGCCAGGTCCCTGGGATGGCGGGAGAGAAGTAACACCTGTGAGAGAGAAAGGGAGGAAGGAGAACTGTGCAAAGGCTGCAGCCTGGCAGAGCCTCTGCCGGCCCCTGGGGCCTCCGGAGCAAAGTCTCCCTGTTCAGAGACCACCACCCCTGCCCCCTCCCCCGGCTCAGTCTTAGGCCAGGGCACCCTGAGAAGACTGTGAAGACCACTCCAAATGGAGGTGGACCTGGAGGACTTGCGGCTGGGGGCTGTCAGCTGCCGGCTTCCCCGCAGCTGGGCAGGGGGTCTTTCTTAAACGGGAATCTAAGCAGCTCAGCTCACGTCTGCCGCCCTCCCCAAAGACTTCAGAAAAGCAGTTCCGCTGGGCCTTTCAGAGTTTGGCCAGCAGCAGCTGGAGCAGGGAGGTAGCACCAAGGCGTGGTCCCTTGCAGGAGCCCAGTGCCTTAGGTGGACGGATGAAGGGAGGGGAATGGAAGAAACAGGGAGAGAAACTTGGCTTGTTTGATTTCATTCTGTTTAGGGCATGTGTTAGGTGGTGGGACTTGGAAGGATAGGACACTGAGGTTTGAGGAATCCAAAAATCTTCTCATGTAGAGAGGAAAGCCCAGAGAGGTTGTGTGTCGACCAAGGTCACCCAGCAGTGGCGGGGCTCAGGGATGCCCGGGGCCTCACTCAGCTTGGTGTCTGCTCACACCTGCACACCCCTCTGCTGACACAGAATGGGCCTTGTCACTTTGTTTTCCTTGACCCCAAACTCTACCCAGTGAAGGAAGTCTATGGCTCCAGAATTTTGTGCTCCTGCCTAAATCTTCCAAACTGAAATGATCCCAAGGTTCTCCCACACCGTACCCCAAAACAGCACGCCCTTAGTCTAGCGACGTCCTGTGTCGGAATGTATCAGCAGGTAGAGGTGTGGATCCCCGGGCACCTGAGGCCCACAGCCGGCTTCACGGAACATCCACCATCTCTCTGCTTTGCTTTTTGGTTATAGTGTCATCAAGACATAAATTGATAAAGCCATCCGAAGCCCTTAAACTAATCCCACAATTTGTTACCCTGACACCACAGAAAATCAGAGCATCGTTAATCTCCTACACTTATTGATTTGGGACCTCAATTGAAAGACTAACTGCTTTCCTCCTCCTCTTCCTCCTGCTGCCCCTCCCCCTCCTCATAGTGTTCCCATTCCCATGTCCTGACCCACTGTGTCCCGATAACCCCTGGAGAGACAGGCGACGGGCCTCCCCGCGTGTGAGCCATGAGTCCAGACCCCGCTGAGTTAGGGGCCTCCTCGGCCTCCCTCCAGCTGTTCTCCAGCCGCGGCCAGGACAGCTTCCCTGGACTTCAGCAGATAAATAGTGTGGCCCGGCGCTGCCATGGGCGAGCTGAGTCATGCCCTTGGCGGGGTCAAGGAGCCAGCAGGAGGAGACCAATAGCCCTGGCGAGTCTCTTTCGGGGAGGGGGGGGGACCTAATGCCCTTTGCCCCGCAGGTGCGGGGCACCGCCCCGTCCCCACCCCCTGGAGCAGAGTCATCTGAGAGCCTGGCTGCTGCCCATCCCTGGGTGTAATTCTGCCACCAGTATTTTCCCAGCAGGAAGCAGCAGTCTCAGCACAGAAATAAAACTGCCCTGCTGACTTGCTCGCAGCCTGTCCCAGTAACTGTTCCGGAGCGTCATGCTGACGCAGCACCCCATGAGGACCGTGCCCGGCAGGCTCGAGCCTTCCCGGTAACCGTGCCGGCAGGACAATCAAGGCCCTGGCCATTGAACAACTTCTGAGCCTGCTCTTTAAGAAGGTGCTTTTGTTTTGAATACACAATTTGTCCTGTTCTTTCAAAGTAAGTGCTTTTATAAAGGGCCTGGACTGTCTTTTAAACATATTTCTTTCTCACTTCTACATTAAAGGGAAATGTATTTCTGTCTAGAAAAGGAGCCGGGCAGAGGAAGGAGGCTGTGTGCAGTGTCGCAGGCTTGGCTTAAAGTAGGGCATGCACACTGCATAGCTATTTTCTTCAGACAGCATGTGGCAAAAAAACATGCGTGTGTAGCGGACTGTTTTGAGCTTTGTTTATTTTAAGTACTGTATACTGCGTGATTTTGTTCAAGCAAAGGAGTACCAGCTTTATATGCAGCCGCAGATGCCTCTCTGGCTTGGGAGTGCTGGATTTAGAGCTCAAATTTTTCTTTTTCAGCAAGAACTAGAAGTTTCCCAGTAGTATTTTTTCCCCTCATGCCCATTTGCATTGTGCAGAATTCTTAGAGAACACGGCTTGGCTAATGTTCTGCGGCGGGCTCAGGATAGCACTGGGTGTCAGCAGATCTGGTCCCGGGTCTGTTTGCTTAGCTCTGCTTTCTTAATGCGGGTTCTTGCTTTACATGATTTCACACAATAAGTCAGTATTTTCATGATCACAGCTGAATGCACACCATAGATGGATGTGTATTTTCTTTCCCCTCTTGCAGATTTTGGTTTTTTTTTTTACAAAGAAAAAAATAAAGCTAGAAATGCAAAGTAAAAGTAGATTTGGGAGTATTTTATTCTCCTTAAACTGTTTGGATTGAGATTATCCTGGGTCACTCTGACCCAAGCAGCCTCTAGAACTGCTAGGAATTCGATAGCAAGCCCTGAAATAAGGGCCCTGCGACTTAAGCTCAGCCTGGCTTGGACGGTTGAGATGGAGGCAGGACCAGTCATTCCTTTTTCTCTTGGCAACTAGTCACTGGGCACCTACTATGTACCAGACACAGTCGAGGTGCTGGGGATACAGCTGTTACCAAACGGGTCCCTGCCCTCATGGAGGCTTCATTCTAGTTGGGGGAGGTGTCAGGAAATGAAAAACTCAAATCAGTGTAGAATGTGATGTCAGGCACTAGGAAGTGCTGAGAAGAGAGCAGGGTAAGGAGGGTGGAAAAGAGAGAGGCCAGGGACACCCCGTGTTCACCTGCTCTGCCTTGCACCCCCACCTCTGGGTACAGGCTCTGAAAGCCCCAACTGTCTCTGAACTTGCATAAAAATATAGCCCAGAGGTCACCAACGTTGTGCTCCCTTACACAACCATTTTATTTGGCTGCCAGTGTTTTTTGTTTTATTTTTTAAGATTTGATTTTGTTGATGACTTTATTAAACAGAAGACAGTTTTATATAAAAATTCAGTCTTAGCTTCTCCTGAAAAATAGCAAAAGCTCTTGCAGCCCTGGGCCCACTTTCTGCTGGGCCTCAGAGGCTGAGTGAGGAGGGCCCTGTTGGATCAGAGGGGCTTGGCACCTTCAGATCGTCATAGTTCCCCCTTAGCTCGCCTCCCTGCTGGCCTGCAGAGGCAGCCCTGCAATCACTCATTTCCTCTCCAAGGACAGCAGTGCCTCTAGTGTCATACTGCATAGGCCCTGTGCATGCTCTCTTTCAGCTTTCTCTCCCAGTCATTCTATGGAGGCTTGCCTCTCCTTGAGCGCTGCAAGGGGCTGTTTCGGTGCCAAGCTATCACAGTCCCAGGCTGAGTCACAGCGGCCACCCAGTCAAAGAAAGAGCCCTGTCCTTTTGCATTCCCAGTTTGCATTCCCAGATTGCTTTCACCTAGCCTAGTGGCACAGGGGACTCAGTGGGGATATACAAAATCTAGTTTATTTTCACTCATTACAGTCACAGGTCTAAATAGCTAAGATGCTCTTGGAGTTATGGGTTCATTACACTCCTGCCTGATTAAAACTCAAGCCCATTCTCTGGTTATTTCATCAATTCTACCCACAAAGTCGTTCTCTGACTCTTTCTTCCCCAAATGGAATTAGCCAAAGCACATGTTATTTTGCTCCAGTTACTGTTTATTTCCATGTGGCTTTTCAGAGGATAATGCCATTACCAGACAGACAGGAGTATGACCATAGCAATTGCAAGTGGCAGGGTTGTCTGAGCTAAACCCGATGCTCCACGGGGTGCATTCCACGGGCTTCTTGGCTCACCTCACAGGAGTGTCAGCATCCAGCAGTGTTCTCCTGTCTCAGCCGGTTCCACCAACATTGGCCTAGAATTCACTCCGTTGACTTAGCATACGGCATCTCTCCAAGTGCGCATCGCTAGCGTAACCATACGCTTCCAAGCCCTCGCCTCGGTGTCTGAGTATACTTTTTCCTTAAACTGCTCACCTTTCCCTACTCCACAATAGATAATAGACCCTTTGCTGGGCAAAGCCTTCCCCTTGCCATGTGCTCTTTCTTCATTTCAGAAGCTCCGTGTGCCCTCCACGGCTTTGTGCCTCAGTCAGTGTCCCTGTCCTCGAGAGGCTGTCTGAGCCCCATCCCCAGGTTTGTGCTTATTCTGCTGAGAGTGGATCCCTTTGGAGCTGCCCGAGAGCCACAGTTGCCTGTACTTGAGAACTGGCAGCTTCAGCATCACCTGGGACCTTAGAAGAGTAGACTCTGAAGCCCATTCTGGAAATGCTGAAACAATCTCTGCATTTTAATAAGACTGCCAGGAAATTCATGTAGGCATTAAGTTGGGAAATCACTGGCTTATCTCCTGGCCCAAGCTGTGCACGGGCTTTCCCCACTGCCTCTGGGCCCTTCCCCTTCCTTCGATCTCCACCTCTCGTGGAAAACTCCCCCCACCAATGTATGGATATCTCTGGTCATTGGTTTTGCGTTCCACAGTCAAACACAAACCCACACACTTTGTAATCTTAATCTTTGGTCATTAGACCATTCGGCTATAGGTAAGAGGCTACCAACCATATCACTAGCAGTCAGCCAGAGTACAAAATATTTGGGGGAGCTAAGTCATTTGTCATAAATACCTAAACAGTCATTAGAGGAAAAGTAATCCTGCAGTGTAGTTTACCAGTGGATGTAGAATGTGGAAAAACCAATTAAAGTCAATAAAAGACAGTTGTTAAATTAATAGACTGTGAATCGCCAGTCAGTAAAGATGGAAAAATGGTTAAGAGCTGGCACGGGAGTCCAGCAGCCAACCTGGGTTAGAGTTCAGCTCTGCTTCCAGCTGTGTAACTTGGGGAAGTTACTTAGCCCAGTCATCCGTAAGCCTGCCTGCTCCCCAACATCCTCTCCAGAGCTTGGAAATAAATTCTCAGTTGTCTGGGATTTACCAATAGAGACCCTGGTTCAGTAGCCTTCAGGCAAGGCTCAAGCGACTGCATTTTAAAAAAAAATCCTCAAGGTGTTTTGATGCCCAGCTGAGTCTGGGGACCATTGGCAACCTCATGGAACCTAGAATCCCCCTTTTCTTGCATGAGGACGATAGCAGAGCAGCCTCTTGAGTTTTTGAGAGAATTAAATGGTGGCATGAAGGGCAAGATCCTGACCCCGTGGTCTCTGCCCACCCATTGGGAGTGATGAGAATGGAGCTAAGACAAGGCTCCATTCACACCCATGGGATAAGCTCAAATCTAACCTCCTTTTTTCTCAAATATGAGCTGTAGTTTATAAACACAGGTCTGTCTAGAAGCCCACAAACATAAATTGTCAAAATAAATCAGGTTATTTTATTGTGGCTGCCGGTAGCTCTGTACCAGGCTTGATTTCACCCTTTTAATAATTCTGACTTATAGTTTGTTCAGTGCTTTCAGATTTCCAAGTGCTTTAATGTATGTCATTGTCCTCTGACATTCCCTACAATCTTAAGAGATGTGCAGAGCTATGATGTGAATGTAACTTCGTAACTAGGGAAACAGACTCAGAAGTGAGGGGCTTGCTTAAAGCTGCTGCCTGAACAACCTGGAATGGGGTTCAGGTCTTTGGACTCCGAGTCTGTGCTGACTGCTGGTCTTCCTATTCAAAGCTCATATGTAGGGGAATTTTCCAAAAAAAAAAATCTCCTTGATTGACTATTAATGAATCTTCCCAGATTAGACTAACAATTGCCCCGGGAAGCATCTTTGTTTCCTGAGTCCGGCTCCAATTTAGTCTTAACTTTAGGCCTTTTCGAATCTAGGGAGACCAAATGCATTGGATCCTTTTTGTCACTGGAGAATCAATGACTACCGAGAGCAAAACAGTGAAGCTCCATTTAGCTGAAATTAACACAATGTAGGTAACTGTTAGAAAGAAAATATGACATGGTCCACTAACCCTATACTGTAGCACTTGTATTTGCAATTTTTCATGAATTCCCCCAGGTAATTAGTTTTATGAAATAGTGCCAGGTGGCACGTTTCCACTTCCCCAGCGCTCCTGGAAATATCGGACGAACTGGACAAGTAAGCACTTTTACTGGAAAGTTACGTCAAGGAGTTTAACAGAATGTACCAGAAAGCACACACAGCAAACATTAAGTCAATAAGCCATCTACTGATGGCGTACTCACAGGAACCTCCACAAAAACCACCCTTCCTCCCCACCCCACCCCCACTGTTTCTGCAGAGGTTCAGCCCTTCAGCTGCCCTGGACCCTGATGTCAGAAAGTGTGTGAGGAGCCAGGAGTTTCCTCTCAGCCCCACCCCAGTTGAATTTTCACCTCCCCTCTCCTCTAGCACTGGTCCTAACACCCAAGGAGACGGCCACTCTCCACTTTCTTGAAAACCACAGAACCAAATGTACCTGCTACCTATCTAAACATCTCTCCATCGGGGTCACTTACACCCCTGAAACCTTTTGGTGTCACCAGAAGAAGAGGTGTTCAATTATTCTCTCTAGCGGCCGCCAGCTTGGTTTGCTCTGCCCTACCACATGTCCTGTTGCTGACTGGAAATCACTTAGTCATTTGTCATGGAATGAGGAATGTAGAGTAGCCTGCGGTATACTCAACCTATATCCACTCTCTCTTCCTTTATTGTGCTCAAATATGAAAAAAGTACAATGACAAGTTTAGAAGAGGAAACACAGTGTCCTAGTCAATTAATACAACAAATTAGAAACTAGAACCCCAACTCTATGTTATTTAAGAATCAGAGCATCTGAAAGCTCACAGGTGAGCCCAGTGTGATCCAAGGCGCTAACCCACCTGTACTGATTCCTCATCTGGAATCCTACTCCCAAGAAAAAGTGTTTGAAATGAAAACAGTTTGAGAGTCAAGTGCTGTTTCAAGTACTGTATTATCTTATTTTGATAACTTTAGTCACCATTACGTAAAATAAGATTTATTCAACAAATGCATATTATACAACACATATTATTTATTCAAAAATGTTTGTGGAATGTCTACTATGGGCCCAGCACTGTGCTGGGTGCAGGGGTGACGTGGTGAGCCAAGCCAGCCCTCACGTTGCAGGCTTCCAGTTTAGTGAAGGAGAAAAGTCACTCAAATCATGGCCAATATAGGTTTATGATGGAAAAGAGCACAGCTAAATGAGCATGCATGGTGGGGAGAGGGGAGGACTTTACTTGGACTGGAGTTAAGGAACGGAAATGTGAGTCGTAGTTAATTAGGTGAGAGAGAAGGATATCTTTTCCTTATTGTAAAGCATGATGTCATCTGCTTCCAAGAAAACCTGACCTCATTATTTAATATAAAGAGTTATGAAAAATAAAACAAGCTAATGTTTGCCCTTTCTAAAACTGTCTTTTTAATATTTCAAGTATCCTGCTCATTACCTTGCACACCATCTCCTATTATTAGAGAAGTAAATTTTGACTCTTTCCTATGGCCAGTTGCTCTTTGAGTTACAGCACACTCTCGGTCCAGAGTAGGCCCTCATCAATATGTTGAGAGTCTTCAGGGAAAAGAATACGACTGACTATTTGCCTTATCATACTGCCCCAAATGGTCAATGTGAAGTTAGTATATGGGTCATAAAGCTATGTTTGGTATTAAAGATCTTACTGAGCAGTGTGAAAAGGAAGAATTATAGTTCAAGCCAAGTAAAAACATAGTAGAGTAAAAGATGAACGCCATAGTATTTTTCTCCTGATTAATAATATCATGATGAAATGTTGGAATAATTAATAAGTAGTACATTAGCCTAATGTGCACCAAGGGAGTGACAAGTTAAATAAAAAGCTCCTGCACTAAAAGCAACATTTCCTGGAACAGAATCTTCTGTTCTTTCCCCCTTTCTCTGCATATGGCTTCCCCTCCCCCACCCCCACTGCACCCCCACAAAAGAAAGAAAGAAGTGTATATAATGCATTGAGTTTGGTTTATTGGTTACGTTTATTTGGTCACATTTGTGCCAACTAAGATTGATAACTGAGAACCAAACATTTCTGAGAACTAAACATTTAAAATATTGATACAGAAATCAAGAAGCAAAAAGGAAAGATGCCTGTTCTCTTTCTGTTCCAGAATTAGCAGATAGTGTTACAATTATTATCATTAGATACTCACCCTTCCTTTCCATCATTATTCACTCTATGAGCCTTACCTGACCACTGTATTAAGGGCCACGGGACTACCCAAATGAACAAGTTGCAAACAGATGTCCACACAAATACATTGTTATGTGTTAATATTCCAAGGTGAGATATTAGTAGTTGTTCATAAAAGGGTTCTGTGGTCAAGTAAGTTTGGGAAACATTGGGTTAAATAAAATGGATCTGATTGCTTTGTCGCAGGACGTTGCTGAGTGTTTAGTATGTGGTAAAAGGGGAATTTAGAAACATAGTGTTTACATAATACATTTTTAATCTATCATGTAGTAACTCATGATCCCTGAGGTACACCCTGGGCATCACTGGTCTGGAACAGGATTCTGCCTTTAAGGTGAGAAGGCTGACATTAGCAAGACAGTGTCGGGTCCAGAGCCAGAGGCATGGGCTTCAGGCCAGATTTCTTGCTCTGTTGGAGGAGTAGTAGCAAACCTCTAGCGGGAGGAGATTAAAAAATCAAGACAGGGCACAGTCACACAGACCAAGCAAACTTGATGGCAACTTATTTTACTTTTATTCTTAATTTGAATAATATTAATTATTAGTAATAAAAGTACTATGCTGAGGGTCAATAAGTACCAGGAATTTTAGCACAGTGGATAAAGACTATAGGCTCTCACCTCAGATTTTTTAGGTTTGTATTCACTTTTTACCATTGCTGACTTATATGGCTTGAAGCAAGTTACTTTTGCCTGTCTAAGCCTTAATTTATTCATATGCAAATGCAAATAATAATAGTGATAGTAGAACTCACTGCAAAGAATAATGTGAGCATCAAAGGAGATAATATGGATAAAGCACTTATTACATTCCCAAAACATGACAGGTTTTCATTAAGTCTCATTAATTATTAAATGCTCACTAATCCTCCCATTCCTAGGAATCAGATCTTGTCTTTCCTATTTTATAGATAACACAACTGAAATTCAGAAAGTTTAATAAGATGCCAGAGTCACACTTTTAAAAAGTAGGGGAGCTGGCATTCAAACCCAGGTTAGTTTAACTCCAAACTCCACGTTTTTTCCTAGTGTAGCATGCCAACAATGAAACTCAGGGGCATACAGATACCAGATTATGGAACTAATTATACACTTTGTTTGCAGGTAGATCTTGGTAGAGAATGTCTCCAAAATTGGGCTAAGCTAATATTGTTAAATGGGAATATAGACAATAAGGACAGATTCAGACTCTTTGATGTACTATGCCAGGAAAGTTAGAAATGCTCCACTTGATCTAACAGAAGCTAAATAGAATGAAAATGACATTAATTGAAAATTTGCTTGTTAAACTGCCTTATAGAGTTAAACTGCTTATAGAGTTGTCATTGGTCCTGGCATAACTGGGCAGCAAAGAGACATATTTTTATGTGTTGGAGTTAACAGGAAAATTTTGTAAACTGGGCAGCAGGTAAATGTCTTAAAGTGGGGAATGGTTTCTATAGGATAAAAACTAGGATAGAAAATCCCCACATCCAGCAGTGGGGGGTGCAGCTGGTTTTTAACTAACTCAACTCTTAGTAAAATATGAATGATCATGTCTTCATCTTAGCCTCTAGATATAGGAAAAAGTTAGCACTCTGTAGGAAAACAAAATAAACTGTAGTATACTTTTGTTCTTCTATAAATAATTTCTAGTATATAATTTCTAAAATTATGAAACATGCAAAGAAGCAAGAAAATGTGATAAATCAATAGGAAAGATAGTAATACTATCAATAGAAGTAGACCTACAGATAAACCAGATATTCAAACTAGCAGAGAAAGATTTTAAAACAACTATTGTAAATATGTTTGAGTATTTTCAGAAAAAGATGGCCTGAATGGACAAATACATGTGGAATCTTAGCAGAGAAGCGGAAACCATAAAAAAGAATCAAACAGGAATCCTAGAGTAAAAATAAAACATCTGAAATAAATAATGTAAGAAATGGGCTTAATAGCAGAATAGAAACTGAAAAAAAAAAAGGATCAATGAAGACTGGTTAATAGAAATTGTTCAAGCTAAAGCACAAAAACAAATATTGAAAGTACAGATTTTCAGTGACCTTTCAAGTGGTCTAAAATATGAGTAGTTGCAATCCAACAATGAAAAGAGAGAGAAAATGGACAAGAAAGCATATTTAAAGAAATAACAGCTGAAATTTTTCTGATGGGAAAATATCAATCTACAGATTCAGCAATCTCAGTGAATTCTAAGTAGTAGAGATACAAATAAAACCAAACTTAGGCACATCACAGTCAAACTTCTGACAATCAAAGGTAAAGAATGTATCATGAAAACAACCACAGGACAAAAATGCCCCATTGCATACAGAGAAACAACAACATGATGATGGCTGACTTCTTATCAGAACAATGAAAGTTGAAAAGCAATGGAAAGGCATCTTCAATTGAGAACAAATCTGGGAAGGCAGAATACATCATGCTCTAGTGATGACCTAGTCAGAGAGATAGGAAAGGCGTTCTTAAGAAAGTACCGTCTGAGCTAAAATCTGAAGGGTGAGATGTTAAGTAGGCACAGGGAAACAAAGACATTCCAGGTATGTGCAAAGCCTCTGTGGCAAGAGAAAACATGTCACGTGGAAAAACCGAATTGTGTCAAGGTAGGTGGGACACAGAGACCAAGGAAGAGGCAGGAGCCAGACTTGCCATTGTGGGACACAATATGGAATTTTTTTTTTCATTCTAAGATTTTCAAGAGTTTTAAGCATCAGGAATCATTTGTGCTTTAAGCAGCAAGGATCATTTCTGCTGTCACAAAGCAGCAGATTTGTGTTTTGAAAAACCCTTAAATCTCTAGATAAAATATAGAGGCACCAGAGTCACTGAGGAGAGACCAGGAAGCCATAGGAGTGGTTCAGGTGAGAAATGATGGTGGCGTGGACTAGGATAGTAGCAGTGAAGATGGAGAGAGGTGGGCAGATTTAATAACAATTTAGTAGATAGAAATGATAGGACTTAATTATTGGCTGGATATGGGAGATGAGGGAGACAGAGGTATCAAGAATGACTTGCAGGTTTCATCTAGTTGGGTGGATGAAGCTGCCCTTTACTGATGAAGGAAACTCTGAAGGGGACCAAGTATAATATCATTTATTTTTATTTAACAAGCACCCATATATAGTGCCTGTCATGTGCCAAGCTCTGTTCTAAGAAGGTTTGCAACATTAACCCCTTTCATAAGAGTGAGAGGTTAGTACTATTTTTGTTCCAATTTTACAGACAAGGAAACTGAGAAATTAAGTAACTTGCCCAAAGCATAGGTTATGTTGTGTAAATGTTGCCGTAGGATTGAACCCGGGCAGTCTGGCTCCAGGAAACAAGTTCTTGACCACTGTGCTAGGTTGCCTACAAAGAAGTATACTGATGATGGCCTTTGGGAGCCTGAGGCATTCAGTGGCCGGGGGGACCTGGAACTAAGAACAGAAGTTAAGACAAGGGAGGAATAGTTATTGGCATTGAAAAGGTAGATTAAGTCTTGATGTAGATGAAATTGCCTTTTTTCCTTAAAGAAGAGCCTTATGTCTAGAGTACCAGCTCTGTCTCTGTGCTCTGTGCAGCATCCCAAGCATGTTCTTTGAAGGAGGAAGAACCCTTTTCCTGAGGAACATTGCCTGTATGTCCTTGTCATCAAATCTACCCTCAGTTAAACGTAAGGGATCATCACACCAGCAGGGAGACAAGCCAGAAAGTGTTTTGTTCTTTGCCAATGAAGTGTTTTTTAGCAAGTGGCTACTGAAAGACTGAACATTCAGGTTTCAGAGGCTGCCTGAATTCTGGCTGTGCCAACCGTATCTGTGTTATGATAGTGGAGGGCCCATCACTAGTGAGTGCTTCTGTTTCATAACAAATAGGTACTGGCGGTTTTTAACTTTTCAGTGATCTTTGCTTATGCCTTGCCTAACCAAATTAGTCCATAAAAACTTGCAAACCTAAAGAAACTGATAAATATTTGAAGCTACAAGAAAGTCAGAAAGAAAATAGCTAACATTTATTGAATAATATCTATATGCCAGCTACTTTATGTTTTATCTGATATAAAATTCATAGCAACTTGCAAGATGTTGACCCTAACATTATTTCACATGTGAGGAAACTGAGGCTCAGATAACTCGTGGAACTTTCCCAGGACACCATAGCTATTTGCAGAGGCAAGATTCAGACCCCGTCTTTGTGATTCCAAGACTTACGTTCTTTCCCCAGTGTTAAGATGTCTTCTAATGACTTTATAATTACTTACTTAGCAATTATCTTACAAGAACTACGCTATGGAAAGTAGTTTTCCCCTTCAAAGAGTCTTCAAGGTAGTGATGAGGTTGACATGCATTCTTAAGGGGAAACAAGCTATTAAAATAATGACCTTACAGTTAATGCCCTTTCCTCCTTTGTTTCCTCTGAACAGCTGCTATAAATAGAGCAGAGATATAAATAAATTATAGCCCTGGACTGTTGTCCCTGTTCACCTATATGTCCACCTTCTCCCCTCTGCCCAGCCCCCGGCCCTCCTGCCAAGAGAGCACATACACAGACTCTTACACGACACATACGTGCTTCGGCCTGAGTAAGAGGGAGTCGCTGCCACACGTTTACGAGCAGTTACATTGCATGTCTGTTGAAAAGAGCAGGTTACACCTCTGCATGTTACAGTTACATGTGAAAGGATAGATATCAGAGTGACAAGAGCGGTTGTGATGGGTGGAAGGGTTTTGAATAATTTTTCTTATCTGCGTTTCTCAATATCACTTGCCTACGGGATAAAAAGAAAAGAGTGCAGTTTAATTTCCACATCCTAAACAGAGAAAAATTGAGTGTTATTTTTCTCAGAGAGGAAATAGCAATTTTTATGGAGGCATCTAAAAATTTCAAAGACAGCTCTGCCTGTGACAGACATATAGGTGAGGATTTTCATTAATTTATTAATAAATACAAATAATTCTAGAAAATTATGAATATTCTTGACAGGCATAGCCCTACAGAGCAAGCCGTCTAATTGCTGAAGCACTGCGAGCTCCGTCAACAGCGATGAAAACACGAGGAGAAACTCCAGGGCACGGAGAAGGAGGGCGGGAGGGAGGGAGGAAGGGCTGAGAAAAGAGGGGAAGAGAAAGAAGCCCCAGGATTTGTTTTATTCTTTCTGACATAATTACTTTTTTAAACTTAAACTCGTATGTTTCCACCTCTTTTTTAAAATTTTCGTTATTTGCCACACACAAATCACAAATAAATAATGAAATCCATAAATCTCTAATTTTTAAAAAATTTTAATTGACAATTATATTTATTAAGGTGAAATGTTAGGTTTTGAAAACTTTTACTTTGTGGAAAAATTGAGAGGCTAATTAACATATCCATTACGTCATATTTTTATGTGGTGAGAACATTTAAAATCCATTCTCTAAGCAATTTGGAAATATACAATACATTATTATTAACTGTAGTCACCCTGCTGGGAAATAGATCTCAAAACCTTGTTCCCCCTGTCTAACTGAAACTTTATACCCTTTGATCAACATCTTCCCCCACCCAGCCTCAGTAACCACCATTCTACTCTCTGCATCTATGAATGTGACTTTTTCAGATTTCACACATGAGTGAGATCATGCAGTATTTGTCTTTGTGTGCCTGACTTATTTCACTTTGTATAACGTCCTCCAGGTTCATCCATGTTGTTGCAAATACCAGAATTCCCTTCCTTTTTTAGACTAAATAGTATTCCATTGTATACATATACCTCATTGGCTTTATCCATAAATCTCTAAATTTTGCTCTTACGCTTGCTTTTCTTCAATATAGCAGCTGTCTTCTGTAAGAAATAAATTACTATTATCAAGAAATAAAATCTATGGTCTGTTTTCCCTTCCAAAATATATGAAGATAATTAATCTAAATGACTTGTTATATTAAATTTGCTCCTCCATTTCTTCTTATTTACCATGAAATCTTAGATACATGGACTCAAAAGCATAATGTTCATTTTGTCAAAAAATGAGAAAACGTGGACAGAAAGAAGGTCAGAATACACCAGCTTGTATCGTAGGAACAAATAACCCCAATCTCAGTTGCTTAAGCAAATGATTCCGTTTTGCTCACTGCACTAGTGCATGGGTCGGCAAGATGGTGCTGCTCATTCCAGCAACTCTAGGTCCTAGTGACAAACAGCCACCATCTCTGGTGTTGCCAGTTTCAGTCTCAGAGGGAAAGAGGGTCCTGAAGGGCTTTGCACAGCCTTTTTTTTTTTTTTTTTTTTTTGAAACAGAGTCTGGCTCTGTTGCCCAAGCTAGAGTGAGTTCCATGGCATCAGCCTATCTCACAGCAACCTCAAACTCCTGGGCTCAAGCAATCCTTCTGCCTCAGCCTCCTGAGTAGCTGGGACTACAGGCATGTGTGTGCCACCATGCCCGGCTAATTTTTTCTATATATTTTTTTAGTTGTCCAGATAATGTCTTTCTATTTTTTAGTAGAGACTGGGTCTCACTCTTGCTCAGGCTGGTCTCGAACTCCTGACCTTGAGCAATCCACCGCCTCAGCCTCCCAGACTGCTGGGATTACAGGTGTGAGCCACTGCCTGCACAGCCTTTTAAACTCCTTCAAATGGAAGCTACACTTGTCATTTCTGCATACAGCTTCTTGGCCAAAATTGGTCCCATGGTCCCATCCATGGTGGGATGGACCAGGAAGTGCCATTCCACCATGTTCCGGATAGCTGAGAGCAGACAGGCTTGGAGAAAAACACAAGTTTTATTACAGAAAGGAAGCATAAAAAAGAAAAACCATAATATCAGATAACATAAGTTTATGTTGAAATGTATAAATGATTATGTATAAATTATTAATAATCTACTATTTTGACCTAAAAAATGTCCATTTCATAAGCCTCACACTAATAAGATTAAACACCTTGTGTTGTCTTTTTCCTGACACTAAATGTGTGGTTTTCCCACATCGATTCTCCAATTCTCTGACACCAAATGGGTGCCCAACAATTCAAATCAGTTCTGACACTAACTTCTGGACTTGACCCAAACCCTACAAGTTCAAGGCTCAGTCCTACAAGACTGCCCCCACTTAGGGTTCCAGCCACAGAGGGCAGCCCAGGCTACCCATGCTTTTGCCTAGCCAACTGCAAATTTGGGGGTTCCCAAAACTTCCCCACTCAGTTTCAATAACATGCTAGAAGGACTTACAGAACCCAGGAAAACACACTACTTACTATTACAGTTTAACATCAAAGATACAAATGAACAGCCAGATGAATGAGATACATGCGGTGAGTCCTGAAGGGTGGGGTGCAGCCTCCTGGCACCTGCATGTATTCACCAACTCAGAAGCTCCCTGAACCCCATCATTTAGAGGTTTTTATGGAGGCTTCGTTACATAGGCATGATTGATCAAATTATAGGCCATCAGTGATTAGATCAATCTCTACCCCTTTCCACTCCAAAAAGGTCAAGGTGTGGGCTGAAAGTTCCAACGCTGTAGTCACATGATTGGTTCCTTTGGTGCACGTCCCCAACCTGAAGCTACCTAGGGGCCTACCAAGAGCCGCCTCATTAGCATAAATTCTGGTAGAGGCGAAAGGGGCTGGTTACGAATAACAGAAGATACTACTATCACTCAGGAAATTCTAAGTGTTTTAGGACCTTCTGTGCCAGGAACTAGGGACCTACAAAGACCAAATATATATTTTTTATTATACCACAAGCCTCCTCTTAAGAATAAATATAGATGAATACCACCTAGAAGAGAAAAATTCTCAAACTAGACCAAACTACAAAGTTCATCTAGATAGAATTATTTTTAAAAAAAAATAGAATTATTTTTAAAAAAACATATAAAAGGAAATGATTAGCCAGGCACTGTGACTCATGCCTGTAATACTAGCACTTTAGGAGGCTGAAGTGGGAGGATCACTTGAGGCCAGGAGTTCGAGACCAGCCTGAGCACCATAGCAAGACCATGTCTTTGCAAAAAATAAAAAAATTAGCCATATGTGGTGGTACACACCTGTAGTCTCAGCTACTTGGGACCCTGAGGCAGGAGGATCACTTGAGCTCAGTAGTGTGAGTTTGCAATGAGCTATGTTGACACCACTGCACTCTAGCACTAGCAACAGCAGAGCGAGACCCAATCTTAAGGAAAAAAAACAATATTAAGAATTAAAAGCTTAACATAAAAGTAAAAAACGAAATAAGATATAAGTCAGCTTGATATCAAGTCAAGTAAGATTTTATGGGAAAAAGTCCTTAATGGGACAACAATGATAATTTTATATTGATGAAGTTATAATCCATAGTGACAAAAGGCCATGATGCTCTAGGCTCCTAATAATGTATAATTGAAGTAGAAAAGCAAAAACTGCTAGAAGTGAGCAGAAATGGACAGAAATGGACTTCTATTGGAAGTTTAAACTCATTATTTAGCATATAAAAAGGAAATAAATAATACTACATAAAAATCAAATAATACATACAATTAATAATTGTACTGACCATTTTGCTATGAAATGGAATATCTCATCATTGCAAGCACGTATATATTACTAAAACATCTGTACAAACTAGCAATATACTGCTAGGCCGTGAGGATTACCTCAATAAATTCCAAAAAGGAGAAATTAGCGAAGCTACATCTTTTGATCACAATACAATTAGGCATTGTTTTTAAAAATCTCGAGCATTTTCAAACTGAAAAACAACTATTTACCTAAGAAGAAATTAAAGCTATAATTTTGACTACTTAGAAAATAATGTCAATATGATTATTAAACATTCAAACTTTCCAGGTATGACTAAAATTATTTCTAGGTAAAAACTTACAGTTTCATATGTTTTTATTATTAAAAAGAAAGAAAATAAAACAACTAAGCACTTAAATGAAAAAAATTAGAAAGCCCTCAACCAAAGTAACCTAAAAAAATTAATAATTAAAATATAAGATGAAATTAATGAACTAAAAACAAAACACAGAAAAATAGTGGCATCGATAAGTAAATCTGAAAATATTTAGTTGGGAGACTAATGCTGTGGCATGGCTAATTAAGAGAAAGCAAATATCCATGATTAGAATCAGAAAAGGAATATGAAATTACATATGGTTCAAAGAGAATTATTAACAAAATTTTTATGTTCATAATTTTAATAATATATTGGAAAGACTTGAGTTAATTTGCTCATAAAATTACCATACTTAAGAAGTAGAAAATTTCAAAACACCAAAGTTATGAAAGAAACTGTAAAACTTGCCAGAGAATTTTAAATAAAGTTTCCAAAACCACACCATTTTATAAATGAATAGCAATGAACTTTTGAGCAATACACAATTCGCATGGCAGTTATCAGAGACAAGTAAAGATAGAACACTTGCCACTTTACACAGGTGCTAAAATCCCTTTAAATTATGAGTAAATCAAAAATCAACAATCTATAACGTATTCCTTTATTTTAAAATATTAAGTCTTTGATGTGCAAGACACCCACCGGGCACCCTGTGTGCAGCGTCCTGCCCTCAGGGAGATTACTTTTCCTAGGGAGAACAGACACACCTGACTAACTACAGAATTGATCACATAACCGATGGAGATAAATGTTAGAAGGAGACCCATGATGTTCTAGAGCTGTAGTTTAGACCGAGACCACCAGGATTTGTATCAGTGAACTGCTGCTTTATTTCCTGTACAACCTACAACCAGTGGTTCTCAACAGGGAGTGATTTTGCCCCCAGGAGACGTCTGGCAATGTCTGGGGAACTGTTTCATTATAACGACTTGGGGGACAGGCTACTGGACTCGAGTGGGCAGAGGCCAGGGGTGCCGCTGCACATCCCACAGTGCACTGGACAGCTCTTAACAGCAGTCCCCAACATTTTTGGCACTCGGGACTGGTTTCATGGAAGACAGTTTTTCCATGGATAGTGAGGTATTTTAAGGGATGGTTTTGGGATGATTCAAGCACCTCACATTTATTGTGCAGTCAGCCTCTCTGCTAATGATAATCTGTACTTGCAACTGCTCCCAGCGCTAGCATCACCTCCTCGACTCCACCCCAGATCATCAGGCGTTACAGTCTCATGAGGAGCCACAACCCGCATCCCTGGCAGGCGCAGTGCACGGTAGGGTTCGCGCTCCTGTGAGAATCCAACGCCCCGCTGATCTGACAAGAGGTGGAGCTAACGTGGTGACGCCAGCAATGGGGAGCGGCTGTAAATACAGATGAAGCTTCTCTTGCTCACCTGCTACTCACTTCCTGCTGTGCGGCCAGTTCCTAGCAGGCCAGGGACCAGCACTGGTCCTCAGCGCAGGGTTGGGGACTGCAGCCTTACAGCAAAGAATTATCTGGCCCCAAATGTCAATGGTGCCAAGGTTGAGAAATTCTAGTCTACATGATGATGAATCCCAAATCTGTTTCTGCACTGGGGGCTCCTGGGAGTCAGGGCCACATATCTGACTGTTCTCTGGGCTTTTCCACTTGACATTCCACAGGACTTCAAACTCAAAATGTGTCATCTTCCCCTGAAAACTTTGTCCCTCCTGTGTTCATATTTTTAGGTAAAGGACACCACCATCTTCCCACTTGTTACATCAGAACTCTGAGTGTCATCTTTGAGTCATTCTTTCCTTCATCATCGAAACATTATCTTTAATAAAATTCTGACAATCTACCTTTTGAGTATCTCTGAATCCATCTACTGCTCTTCTTTGCCAAGCCTCTTCTGACTTTGTCAGTCTTCTTGCCATTCACACCCCTTGTCCCCTCCTGTAACGAGCATGCTAGAAACATCCTATGTTTTAGTTGTACTGGACACAGTACAGCCGGCATGTGCCGTGCTGCTGCTGGCCACAGAGCCCTGGCATATTCTGCTCTTTTTGTCTGCAGTGGTTTGAACTGGCCTGCAATCCCTTTCCCAGGCACACCAGGAAGCTTCCTAGGGTACGAGGCCTGGGCACTCCTCCAGTCCTCTCCCATGGTACTTCCCTAACGTAGAACAACGCTGTGCTGCAGGGACCAGGAAGAGACAGCCTAAATTCACACTTGAAACAGATCTGGGTTAGGATGACAATCCGTTTTGATGTATGAGTAAAGGCAGAGGAGGCTAGAGAGGAGACTCAGAGAGCGAGAGGGAAGTAAATGAACAGAAGGGGCAAGAGCATCTATGTGGGAATACACCAGCCTCAGAGTCCAGGGAATAAGCAGGAAATGGAAAACGGGCATTCCTAGAGCAGTTTCAATTGCTGACAAGAGTCTAGCCTGTCTGATAACACACAAGTGGTCTAATGTGTCAAAAACAAAACAAAACAAAACAAGGCAGGGGTTCTTGGCTGCGGGGTGAGAGGTAGGGTTGCCCCTAAGAAGACAATTGGCAATGTCTGGAGACATTTTGGGGTTTTCACAGTTGGGTGGCTACTACTGGAATGTGGTGTAGGGGCTAGAAACCCTACAGTGCACAGGACAGCCCCACAACAAAGAATTATCTGGCTCAAAATGCAAAACAGGGTCGAGAAACCTTGCTTTTCCCTAACAATTCTCAGCCTCAATATCTTCATCTCTGAAATGGGAATGCCTACATCAGGGCTGTTGTAAACATCATTTAAAATAAGGTATGGAAAATACATAGCACTATCAATAGAATGTAGTAGGTATTCAATAATAATTGGCTATTTTTTTCACTTGCATTCTTTTGAAGTTTTACTATCTATGTATTGGTGCATAATAAATCATCCCCAAAGCTTAGTGACTTAAAACAATAATCATGAAATAGTCCCTCATGGTTTCTATGAGTCAGAAATTCAGCGCCATCTTGGCTGGTGGGTCCAGGCTTGGAATCTCTCAGAAGGCAGCAGCCATCTGAAGGCTGGACTGAGGCAGGAGGACCAGTGGTTCACTGGTACAGCTGGCAAGCTGGGAACTGTCAGACGGAGGCATCAGCCAGCAACTTGGGTCACTCGGCAGGCCTGTGTGTGCCTCCTCACAGGATGGCAGCTGCCTTCCCCACAGCAAGGGAGCCAGGAGACCAAACTGGAAGCTGCAATGCCCGTATGACTTAGCCTGAGAAGTGATACGCTCTCACTCCTGCCAAATTCTGTTGCTCACACTGACCAGCTCTGGCTCAGTGGGGAAGGGCAGGTCATAATGGCGAGAACACTGGGAGAAGAAGATCAGTGAGAGCCGTCTCTGAGGCTGGCTAAAAACCTACAGCAAGCAAAGATATTAGAATAAATCAGCATTGCATTGCAGATGTCCAATTAGTGAATTAAAAACTACAGTGATTTAACTGAAATATTATAGGCATTAAAAAGAATTAAGTAATGTGGCAAAAATAAACATAATCAATATCAATAGATTTCATCTACCCAGTGATATCAAGTTGGTAAATATAAGGGAAAGAAAATATTTATAAAGTACCTAGAGATAACTTCAAAAAGAAGTATATGGAAACTCTGAAGGAAAATATAAAATTTCACTAAGGGACATAAAAGATTGGAATAAATTGAGAGGTACATCATGTAGCTAGATAGGAACACTGAACTTTACATAAGTTTACTTCTTCACAAATTAATATACAAGTTGAATGCAATCTAAAATTTCCAAGAGGACAGATTTATATAAATATAATTTTATGTATATATGTTATGTGTTTATGTATTTCATTCAACAACTCCAGAAATTATCTAGAAGAATGAATGGAACACATAACCAAGAAACTTTGGGGAAAGAAGTGTGGATGTCTGATTTAACATTAATATCTTATAAAGTAATTGACATCATGTGGTATTAGTGCAGCAATATAATAAAATATTAGCAGAACTATATAAACAGGACAGAAATCCACCCTAATATAAATTTTATAAATAATATTTATGGAATAAAAAATCTTTGAATAAAGAATATATTACACAATAAATGTTATTGATACAATTAGTTAACTACTTCAAAAAAACTTAACATGTAATTACTCCTTTCCATACCTCACTCCCTAACAGATTGGAGTGGAATATAAAATAGGAAATCATAAAAAGTCAGAAGGAAATATGGAAGAATATTATTTTATCTGGAGTTAGAGTCAGAAATATTTTAAGGGTAAAATAACAGAATGATAAAAATGGAAAAGAAATCAAGATGTCTGACAACAATGTTGACCTTTCTCTAAGTTAAAAAAAATCACAAGCAAAATAAAAAGATAAGCAAATATTGGGAAATTTTGTCATATTTACAAAAAATGTAAGAGAAGTAATATGTAAGAGAAGTAGCAAAGTATGGCTTTATGAAAATAAGAAAAGTAGTGAAACTCTATCACAAAGACATGAGCCATCTCTCTATTTATTATTCATGTGATATATAGTCATGGAGCACCTGTGACATACCAGCCACTGTCATAGATGTGAGTCACACTTGAGGACATGTAAGAACCTAAAATAAAATGTAAACTATTATTAAATCAATGAGAAGATATTAATTAACATTTGAAAACAAAACACAAATTAATGAAAAATACTCTGCCATTTTGTCTATCAAATTAAAAATTTTTTAAACCGTACAACTCAGTGCTGTCGAAGATGTGCTGAGACTCGCAATCTGAAAATGCAGAGGAAAGAGTGCAAGAGTCTCGTACATGTGCTTTGCAGGCAGCGTGGCACCAAGCACAGATAGTATCACTGAGTTATCAGCATCCTCAGAGACTAACATAACAAAATACTCAGAAATTGGTACAAGGAAAAAGCTATAAAGATGTTTATTTGTAGCACTATACTTACAATAGTAAAAAATTGAGAATATCTTATAGAAGCCCACAAAAAGATTACTTAAAATGCTATTTTAGTAACTTCATAATATGGAATAATGTGTAGCCTTTATAAAATAAATCTTCTAAGGCTATTTAATGAGATAAAAATTGCTCATAACATAGCATTACATAAGTAAAGCACACTATTAATGGTATATGCAGCACAGTATTTGTTGACTAAAAAATACACATGCATGCATTAAAAATTGATTAGAAGGAAATCTCTGATATAATAATGATACTTATCTTGGGGTGATGGGGCTCAAGGTGGTTTTTCTCCGGATGCTTTTTTTTTTTATTTTATAAGCTACCTATACTTAGCAAACACTATTTTTACCATGAAAACTGTGACTATGGAAGAATCGGCATTAAGTTTTGGAAAGGTAAGAGTGAGGGAGTAATGTGTATAAGCAGAACTCATCTGCCCAAATTAGGGAGCTGCCTTGCAGCCTGATCATTAATACATGCATTATTCACTCACCAAAATAGTCTGTTCTTATGCACGCTCTCCCCTGCCCACATGTGTGCACACATACATACATGCACACACACACATGTGCACACACACACACCTGCAACAAATCCAGTCATTGTTCATTTGCTGGCTAGGTGGCTGTAAGTTTATTCAATCAGATGCTTTGCAGAGTTTTGTCAATATCCTGCTAATTGATCCACAGGCCATTTCCTCTGGTGATTTATGGTATTTTATAGTATACACTCTTATTAAATTTCCTTACTAGATTTTCATTGTTAAAATTGTTTTATACATTGAGATCTATTAAAGGGAATGACGTTCAGTACTGGTGCTACGAGGCGGTGGAGGGAGGGGTTTGAAGAACGGATTGTGCAGAAGGCCCCTTATCAAAGAGCCCAGGTCTAGTTCCTGTTGATGGAGGCCCCATGGAAAGAAGTGACCCTTTTATTCATATTCTCGTCTGTGTGAAGGATACTAGAAATGGTGGGGAATCATGTTACATAAAAACCATGCAAAGAGACAGTTTGTTTTGGCAGGCTGACTAGCCCATTCTTCAACGTTATCAAAAGGCCAGCAGCATGGATTTCCAGGTCCAGACTCACACTGCCCATGCCTGAGGGTCCGCTGGGAATTCCTTCTGTCCTAGCAGGTGACTAGAGACCTCCCATGGTGCCACTCCCAGGTTGTCATTGATTCTCAAAGAATAAAAGCATCTCACACAGTGGTTTGTGGGATTTAAGTAGAGACTACATTAAAAAAAAATAAGTAATAAAGCACTGTTCAAAATAATAGGTAGAAATTCATAATATGATTACTTTAAAAAACTGTGATAATTAGCCCTTTCCTATATCACGTGGAATTCCAGCATCTTTGTGTCATTATGAATTAGGACTAATCTTGGTAAAATGTGTTTTAATTCTTTGATGATACTATTTATTTTTGCAAAGCTAGATGCCTCAAGCCAAAGGCAGTCTTCCCTGTCCACTGGCACATTCTAGGTTTGAAAATAGACCTGAGACCGGAGCCGGCTGATGTTGTATCGTGGTTACAAAATTAGCTCAGCTTCGCCGTCTCCCGAGGAGCGGCTTCTGTATTTGGCACTTGCTCCAGCGTTTCTGTTTTCTTAGTTTTGCTTTCTCTCCGGTGAAGTCAGTGAACTGTCTGAATCACACGGACCGCTCTGCAACCTCCTTCGCTCATGGAACAGAAAGTACACTCGGCAGAGATGCACATGCCTCTCGTCCCACCCTGCCAGATGACATTTGTACTCAGAAAATATTTATTAAAGAGTCTCAATGTTTGCCTGAAGCCTCCTCTGGGGCTTCTCTTGGTTTTCAGGATCTGTGGGCTGGACTTCTCCTTCCACTTGTCCTGTCTCTCTACTTTCTTCATCTAATACAAGAACAGATGTTATCATACATGTAAAAAAGAAATCAGCCTGCTGATTAATTAAAATGTGACGATGAGGAAACCTCCGTCACCTCCCTCCCATCCTCCTCCTCAGGTGGTGGAGGATCCTGCTTCGAGCTTGTTGAGACAATTGCGGGGATCAGAAAGAGCACCCACAGGCTCCCCCTGCCACCTGCTGCGTGACTCCGCCTTTCTGCCTTTGACAGGTGAACTGCCTGTGCCCCCTCTAGGCCCACTTGTGTCCTGGGCCCTGCCCTCTGCCGCTTGCTGAGGATGTCTCTGCAGCAGCCCCTTACCCGCCAGAGCAGCCCCCCGAGCACCCGGCGGCCGAGTCTCCCGGGTCTTCTCACACACGCTGCCCTCTCCTCCCGCCACCCATTGCCTTCGCCCCTCACCAGCGGCACCTGAACCACCTCCAGCTCCTCCCCTGTCTTTCTCTGATCAAGTGCTCCCCACTCCTTCACGACAGCTGCTCTTGTCACAGTCACCACGGACCTGCACTTTGGAAAAGTCATCGGTCCCTTCTCAGTTCTCACTTGACTGCACTTAACACAGTTGACTGCCCCTTCTACGAAACGGGGCTCTCTACCCCCAGGATGGGATTCTTTCCTGGTTTTTCCCCAATTCACTGGCTGCTCCTTCCGGGCTCTTTCCCTTTTGTCCCCAAAGTTTAGCCGTGGGCTGCCCCTGGGGTCCAACTGTAGCTATCCTTCCTGCTATCCAAGCATACCTGCTCCCGGCGGTCCCGTCCAAACTCATGACTTGAAATAACATCTATAGGCTGATGATTCCCAAATTTGTATGCCTAACTTAGAGCTTGACCCTGACCCCTGAGGTTGAATATCCAGCTCCTGCTTGAGGCCTTCGATTGGACGTCTACTAAACTATTCGAACTTGAGGTGCCCCGGTCAGCGTCTTCGCCTGCCGGCCAGCCTCCTCCACGCTCGGTCTTTCCCTGTGCCAGTTAACGGCAGTCCCCTCCTTCCTGTTTCTCAAGCCGAAACCTGTGCAGTCATCCTTGACTCATCCTTCCTCTGCACCCCACACCCGAACCTCTATCCACAAAAATAGACCCTGGATCTGGTCGCTCCTGGGTGTGCACAGCTCCCACCTGGCTCTAGCTGCCAGCAGCTCCTGTCGCTGTAGCAGCTTCCCGCCCGCGGCTCCAGTCTGCGCACGTGTGGCCTGTTCTTGCCACACTGCCAGCGTGGCCTTCTCAGACTTAATCCGGAACATGGCGCTTCCCTGTTCTGAACCTCCGAGGGCCCCCAGAGCCCAGTCAATAGGCCTACAAGGCCCTGCGATGTGGTCCCCGCCCTGAGCCTCTGCAAGCTCTTTGCCCTGCGCCCCCGCCCCTTGCTCTCTCTGCTCCACGTGGGCCTCCCAGTGCTGCCTCTCAGCCACCGGCGCTCCTGCTTGGGGATTTAGGGCTTGATCTTCCCTCTGCTCCCGTAATCTTCCCCTGAGATCTAAATTGTCACTTTTTCTCCTTCTATATCGCCTCTGAGGGGCCTTCCCTGACCACCCACTTAAAATCGCAGCCACCCCTGCTCTGCACCTTCCTCTCCTGCCTCAGTTTACTCCACAGCGCTCATCCCTCCCTAACAGCTTATACTGTACTTGTCCTGTTTGTGTTCTCTCTCCCATTAGGATTCAAGCTCTGTGAGGACAGAGATTTCTGTCCGTTGTTTGCTGCTGTAACTAGGGTGCCTAGTACAGTGCCTGGCGCATACAGTAGACACACAACAAAACTCAGTTGCATAAATGAAGAAATCCAGTGGTTTTTAGTAATCAAAAATGAGACCACTGTGTAGATGCATGGCTTTTATTCCTTTGAGTTGAGTCTGGATTGCGTTTCCTACCCATTTATCTCAGATGCAGCGTTCAGCATGGGGTCTAGGTGGGGGTATTTGATTTGTGTTATCCGCACGGGGACAGCTGCGGGGACTCTGGGATAATGAACCGACTAAATAAGTTTTACTGTCGTGAACTCAATTTAAACAAGAAGCGGACAAAGGATGGTCTTAAAGCAAAATGCTTCTCTGTGTCCTTTTTTTAGAATACAAGAGGGATTGCTTCACAATTTCAATTAAGTGAAAAGAAATATTTTAAACAAAATGTTATTTGCTTAGAAACCAGAGCTCCTGAACTTCCATCAGATCATGTCACCCTCAAAGGCATCCCGCTGCATTTAGACTAAACTGCAAATCATAGCTGTGGTCTGTAAGCTCTGCCCCGTCTAGCCCCTGCCCGCCTCGGCCCCACCAGCCACCATCTGTTCATCTTATTTTATTGACCGGTTTGTAGCATTGCTGTCCCAGGCTCAGCTGTGACCTCAGGTGTGGCGTCTCCTGTTCTCCAGCTCCCATGGCTTCTGTTCCCTGCAGACCGGGCCCCTCTCCAAGGCTTGTTCCTCCAGGCTCCCCACAGCCTGTGTCCCACCACCGCGGGCACTGGGTGGACCCTGCTGTGTGCCAAGCATGCACCAGCCCTGATTTTCAAACAGCCCTATCAGGGAGATGTAATTATTCCCCATGTACAGATAGAAAACGTGTTATTCAGAGATTGTGCGATGCCCTAGCAACAGCAAGTGGGGAGCTGGAATTGAAACCCAGATCTGACTCCAAACACAGGCTCTTCAAGCCTCAGCCCCCTCTCCAGCCTCAGCTCACTGTTCTGTCTGTCCACGCTCCCCCTCGGCTAACGGCCAGACTGCTCACCCTGCCTCCAGAAGTGGTTCTTATCCCATCCTGCGTGTGCAGTGACTCGGAGCCCTGCCCCCCACCCTCTGTCCATCCTCCATGGCCCTTGGTCCCAAGGTGACATCCCCTCTGGGACCTTCTCTGAGTCCCTCTCATCCAGCCTAATTCCATCTTTCTTTTCCAGTTGTCGTGGAACACTGTGACTTCCCTCACATTACAGGGTGTAGCTATTTAGT